>CACKRE030005039.1:305301-415296 GCA_902602495.3 Ectocarpus sp. CCAP 1310/34 | reverse complement strand
GGGGGGGGGGGGGGGTAGTTTCTATTTTTCCAGCGCTACACCGTGGGGAAGCCCCCCCCCGGGTGCAAAAATAATGATGGTCCACACACCAAACACACAGAGAGTGGCGAACTAAGATGGAAAAGGTTTACCAGCAAGCGTTCAACAAGCAGAGGGAAGAGGAACGTAAGAGCAACGAAGGTGAAGAGAAAGAAGACAGCTAGGTGGACAGCAGCCGAGGGAGTTTGTCTCGTCCCGCAAGTGATTCCAAGAAGAGGCAGGGCCCGCCTTCCAGTGACTAAAGGTACACCTAAATCTCGCTCGAAGCGCAGATCTGCAAATGAATTTTCCGTCCCATATCATGCATTTTGTGCTCCGCGATGCAACACAATCGACTAAGAAAATTAGACAAATATATCCCCCCCGGGGAACTCGTGGGAAAATTGGTATCACGGGGGGAAAGAGTACATGAGTTTGCCAAGTACAAATTTGTGTAGTTGATGTTTTCAACACGTCCCCGACTCTGTACATCTCATTTCAAGTGTTGAAAAGATGTTCGACGTCAACAAACGGTTGCCAGTCGTCTCGGCGATGCTGACTTTCGTACCACACCCTTCCTTAGCAAAATACGCGTTGTTTGGGGTATAGCATGCCTCCATTGGCCCCGGGGATGGTGAGCTATCGTCCCCTGAATTTTAAGGACGCAACCCCGCGTTAAGGACGCTTTTCTTCGGGAAAAACCATGTGCGTCCTTTAAGCGGGGTCGACTGTACCGGACCACGGCAGCTGTTGTCTGGTGGTTTCCCAAGCACGAAATGAGGTTTAGCAAAGACACAGCAGTCCCAGGAGTTGGAAGATGGGACACCCAGGTGTAAAGGATAACCGGCGGCCATGCCCTTGCCTTCCCGAACCAGGTGGAACACTGGTCCAAAGTACAGCAGTACCAGTCGACTGAGTTGTGAATAGAACGCAAGGAAACACGGAGCCAGCGCACCAGCGTTTTATTGTTGTCTCCTTGGCAGAAAGCATTATTATAAGGTCATCCCTCTTATTTGCACTGCTTCGTCTCATTCCTGTTCCATTGTTTACCGTAGGACTGCACATATTTGCGTTGATGGCGGGTCGGTGCATTCATAGATGCGAAACACCCCGTCTTCATAGGTGTAATGTACCGAACAAAAGTAATAAGGAGAGTAAGGAGAGTAAGAACTTTTGTCACGGTTATACATTATACATTAATTTATTAGACACCAGAGGCCACACCACGACCATTCCTAATGGAAAACACACCACCGTTTACTACTGTTAGCCGTCGTGAGGAAAGGTACACACCAACCAAGCTGTTGAAAGTACGAAGAGCCGTGGGTAGGCAAGGATGCCATGTTCGGCAAGAGGGAACGGGACGTGCCGAAGGGGACGAAAGCACCCACCGACTACTACTGCTGTAAAGCAGTTGGCAACCTGAGCGCGGGTTCATCATCAAGCAGGGCGTGTTCCTGCGCTTTACTCTCTACAACTCACCTTGGTTGCTGCTCCTCATCATCCTCAAAGTCTGATTCCTCTGAGGACACCTCCTCCAAGCATTCCTCTCCACCAAAGCCACCAGCTCCACTCCTTCTGGAGAACGATGAGTGCTGAGATATGTTCCCGATGTCGGAACCTCCATCCGACCTGGGATTACTCCCCGTGTAGGACGATGCCGTGGTGTGCGTGTTGTAAGATGTTTTAGGCATCGTAGAGAAAAGCTTCTCGCGATGTGCTCTTGTCTTGCGCCTGCTATCCTCTCCAGGCTCAGGTTCGCCAAGCGCCGGTGCTGCCATCCGAGGAGACATCGGCCCGACTTCTCCCTCCGACCGCCGACGAAGATCACTAGCATTAGCAGTAGCATTAGCATTCCCAGGTGGGTCTAGCCTCTCCTTCGACTCGGAGCAGCCCATCTTGGGGCTTATCTCTCTCTCTCTCTCTCTCTCTGTCTCAACCGCGATTCCCGCCGGTGTACCACTTGGGGGAGCTCTCTAAGGGCGTGGGCAGAGTGAGCTGGGCTGAGCGGCCACTCGTTTTGCTGATTCCCGCCACGGCTTGGTCTTGCTCCCTCTTAGACAACCAGCTACAGAGAACCCTTTGTTATCGGAATTCCCACAGCCTGGCTTGCGGGGCAGCTAGCTCCGTATCGTGAGAGAACGCACGACGGTATGCACCAGACCAAGGCTGCTGTGTCTCTCGCGGTGGAGTGCCGAGCGTTGCCCCTGTCAACTTCACACGGATGAACCAGTAGGATTTTGAAAACGACACAGCCGACAAAGGCAAACGCTGGGTGTACAGTGTCCGACCGAGAGCGCAGACCAACTCTGCTCTGCTCGACAGCAACAACACACACAGCAGTCGACACCACGAGATAAAGACACCGACAGGAGGGAGGGGGGGGAGAAAAATCTGTTTTTTCAATTCCGTCACCCCCCAGACAAGCTGAGACGAGCACGACACACGTGCTTGCCGCTGACTGCACGGAGCTGAGGCGCTGAGGAGGACGGCGACGGCGGTGCTTGGGGCCGGTTTCCATTAGTTGGACCTAGTTGCCGGTATGTCTAAGTGTCAGACGATGCAGCACACCCAAGCGGGGTATTTGAGGCATAAGTTTGTTCCCTTGCAAAATTTGCGATTGTACTCCCTCCTCTCTCATCCCTTACTGGCTTTTGTTCCGCCTGATGCCGCTCCTGCCTCTCGCCCGGCTCTTCCGCTTTTGCCGTTCAGTCGCATTGATCGGGGCCGGGAGAGAAACGCTCGCCGTCACGCCAACAGCATCCGCCTCACGGCTCGTGGGAACTATAAGAGAGGTCTTGGACCTCCAAGGTCGAGTTGGGCGAGAGATACCTCAGACGTCTCGGAGAAAATGTCATTTGGAGGTGCGGCACCTCAGGGTGTCCAGGAGGGTGAAGCTTGGTCCCAAGAAGCCGCCGGACAGGAGATGTCAGGGGACGGCCCCCCTACCGTAGACGCGGCTTTCAAGCTTCAAGTGGAGGAAGGGGCTACTGTGAGCGCAACTTTTCCCTTCTTCGGTGATCTGGCGGGAGGTCAGCTGAGCTTTCAAATCGGAGATAACATCAAGGTGCGAACACGGCAACGCTGTGAAATGGGCTGACGAGGAATTGTCCCTCGACAGCATAGGGGGTGGGCCCATCCCAGCGGGAGACTTACAACCCCATCATGTTGAGCGACTGCTGTAGCGGCTTGTTGGCAAGGAGCTGTACCGTGGGGTTCCACCGAAACGCATTGAGACCCGGCATAATTGCGCAACATATTTGATAGAAGTCATCTGACCCCTATGGAAACAGAGAACAATGACTGCATTTGCATGCATGAGTCCGCGAAGAGGACAGCAGCAGTCTTGTATCCATATTCTTCGTTCTACTTTAGTCGAATGAATGATTTTGACGCCGACATGGGCGGTTATACGTGTGCCCACTTGCCCACCGCCCGAAGAATACATGAGGGGAAATAGGAAGTTGTAGCACAAACGGTAGATTGAGGGGGAGGCTGTGTTGGTCCGGACGGTTGTCGGCCAAAGGCGGGATGTCTTGACTCTTCCGTTCCTCGGACAAATGACAGGAGGATGTCTGTTGGGGCCCACACACGCTTTCCCTTGTCTGTAGTGTTTCATGTACTCTGCACCGTTGCCACTGCTTCGCCAGCCATTAGGCGCCCAACCAAACCGCCAGCCATATGTATGTGGTCAAAGCGTGCACACCCCTCGCGGCCACGGCCGTTGGACTGCGCCCACCATAAAACGCCTATTTCCCCGATCTGACTGTCATCCCTAGACTATATATCCGGTTAAGGGCCAGGTCATGGGTTCGAGTCCCGGCAGAGTGAGTTTTTTTTCTCACTAACTATATCCTAGTCCAGGATGAAAGCGACGCGTTGCAAAGCTCGTTGTTAGGTTGTTCGGCATCTTCTGCTCACTTCCTTGCGTACGGATGACAGCTGCGTATGACTTCATTTATTTTCTGGTGCTTCACTTACAGAGAGAGTTATAAGCACTGTGTAACTGCCTCGAGTGAGTGTGCTTGGCCATTTTAACACAACGTGGTGCGATCACCCCCCTTGCGCGGAGTGAGGGTTATCGACCCGCACAACATGATCTACTCGACCACCATTATGGTTACCGCCAAAAAAAAACAGAGGTAAAAACAAACGGTATCCTGGTTGCCGAGTTCACGAGGTGAATTGGCTTGTTTTACAACGTCGTTGCCAAGCGACGAAAGCCCAATCCCGATGGCAAACACCGAGTGGGTGGCTTGTTTTACAACGTCGTTGCCAATCCACGAAAACCCATCCCCGATGGCAAACACCAGGGGGGGCGATGATGGGAGAAAATAAGAATAATAATAATAATAATAATAATAATAATAATAATAATAATAATAATAATAATAATAATAATGATAATATCAGATGCAGCCTTCCTGAGGAGACTCGGTATCCATGGCATTTTTTTATTTGGACAGCATTCTTCGTGTTTTGCGAAGAGTGGGAAATCAGGCTTGCACATTGACAACTTGCTAGGAAACTTGATCGACTTCATAAGTCGCGAGGGAAGGGATTGCTGTACCCTTCTCGTGATAAAAATATGTCAGGCAGGAACCGCAGGAGGGGGTACAACTCCCCCCTCCTATGTGACCCCGGTTGGGCCGTCTAGCTGGTACAAGTGGAGGATAGGGGCCAGAGGGGCAGACGACAGAGTCCAATGATGGGAGACAACAACAATTTTTTTTTTTGATAAGGTCAGGGGGGGTTGGGGTGAAAAAAGGCAACAAAAAAATATGCACATCTAAAATGGATCAAATTAACACGAATACTCCGTATTACGTGCTTTTACCCCGTCGTGCATTGCTCGTGCTTATTCGTGCTTATTCCTCCAAAATTCCCACACCAAGCAATTCCCTGTGCACCAGCACCAGTACCAGCAACATCGCACCTGTTGAGCATATAATAGGAGCAGGCTAGCGGCGTGGGAATGTATAAGGTGCCACCTTTCTCGGTGGGTCTAGCACGCCATCAATTCCACACACGAGCACAAATGTTTTCTTCCTCTCTTTCGGCCCTGCTGAGGCCCTTTGTGCTGGCTGATAGAGGCATCGATGAACACCAACTTGGTCTTGAGGGTTATGGTGACGATGCTCACCACCCGGTCGCTGTCGCTCTTTGACCAAGATCATGATTCGCTGCTTTCCTTCCTCTCGTTCCTCAGTAAGGTCGGATCAACCTCCCCATCTCGTTTCGCACATGCGTATGACTCTAACGAACGATGGAAGGAGCTCGTTTTCGAACATTGGAATCTACCAAGCGGAACGTTGCTGTGATACAGGTAGTTTCGTTGCCGCGAAGGCGTGAATGTGGGTGCTGTACCACTGGCAATGTCCCGCGGGCGATAGCGCAGCTTTCCGCAGGTACAGATGCTATCAAAGCTCATGTTTTCGTGTGCAAGGTTTGGGTTTACTCCGCCTCACTCATGTCGCATCCGGTAAGAATCCTGTAACCTCGCTTGTCGTCCGCCTGCAGGTGCTTGAAAAGGATGAGCTGTGGTCATGGGGGAAACTGGAGAAGAGCGGGGAAGAAGGCTGGTGAGCTTACGCCTATACTGCGTTGGGTCGGCTGTTGAGGCTTGCATACCTTTTGCGACCGCTAGAATTTTATGGTGCTGACTGTGCGCTGGTGGGTGAAAGCACGAGAGACAAGGCTCCTTCGCCTTTTTGAATGTCGAAACGCATTTCCACCACTAATTTTGGCGGTCTGCAAGTCGCAACCTCACCTTTAGCGGTCATACATATATGGGATAATCGGCAAAGCCAACAAGGCCAACCATCGAGCCAACCCAGGTGGCAAGAGATTTATGACTGCACTCAGAGCTAGTGAGTTTGCGCCCTCTAAGAATATCACATGAAGAGGATGGTTGCTCCTAGTGTTGCTGGTGGTGTTGTCAAGACACTGCCTTTCTAGTTCTCTTGTGTACAGAGAATAGATAAATACTTCCGTCCGTCACGTCGGTCGTCACAGCTCATCGCACAGCACTTAGCATTTTTTTTTTCTTGTCTTCACTTCAAATCAGCGCTCACGGCACTAGTGCCGGTTGCTCCAACCCGTGGTCACACAGGAGAGCCCCTCTCTACCCTCCCCTCCTGCGGTACTTTGCCTTCGATTTTTAATGCGAGAAGAGTTCAGCACTCTCTTCCCTCTGTCTGCACACCAACTAGCGCTATCCACTAGGCCATGAGCGCAAGCGAGAGAGAAACTCACTTTGCAAGAAAAGCCCGCTTACGCCGGGATTGGAACCCCTGACCTGACCTCTAGAAGGTTTCGAGGTTACCAACTAGACCACCGGGGCGACCGTGGGTAGCATAGCATGGTATGATGCGTTGTTTTTTTGTCCCTTGAAGTCGCACCGACACATGCCATAGATGGCCGGACCCTGTAGCTGTTTTTGCTCTTTCGCTATTCTAGATAACAAGCAGGTGCCCTCCACCCTGTGACTGGCATCCACCCTCTGGGGTTGATGTTGATGGTTTGATGACTTGATGACTCCATTGCTTCTGCTCCCATACCGGTGGGCTTTGTTGACCATGATATTCAATTGAATCAACACACGTTCTTGTAACGGGAGATTGTCGCTCGCTACACGCACGTGCAGGTTCCCCCACAACTATGTCCAGGCATCGTTTCAGCCGCTCCCGGGTATGCACGAGCTGCAACAGCGAATCCTTATCAAAAAGGTCAGCAATGTGTAGGCTATTGATTGATATATACCAAGCGTAGAAGCACGTTCGCAACTGCGAGGTTTCATGGTCCCTCAGGAGTGCTTGATTCACTGTGTTTTCCGTCATGTAGCATGCCATTACGATCGAGTTGAACATTGAAGAAAGCTCTGCTTTGCACTCAAGACGAAACGCGACAAGAAGGCCTAGCACTTTTGTTTTGCCCCCAATTAAATGTTCAGGTATAGACAAGCTATGAGCATCACCAAGGGCAAACGTGGCGTTGCTCGTGGAATCATTTACACGATCCTCGCTTGAAATCAGCATGCATGGGACGTTAAGCAGAAAAGTGTGCAAAACGTCCAACATGGTCCAGTTTTCCACCTATTTTTTCGTTATTTGTTTTTTCTGCTTCGATCGAAGTAGAAAATTGCAACGTAGCGAATGGATATTCTTGCCGCGCCATGATTGAAAATCCTTGAGTCTGTTGCTGCGGGAAGTACTGTGCTTGTTTTCTGCGGTGTGTTAAGGATATGGATGCCACAACAACGAAACACAAAGTATGGTCTGCTAGGAGAGACGTCTGAAGCGTCCTGACAAGAACAAGCACCCCTCCCCCCAGTAGGTAAACCCACCCTGTTGAGCGGAATCTCTGTTAAAGTTGTCTAGAACGGACCATAGCATCATGTAGCGATTCAAGGTACTGCAGTGTCTCGTCGCAAACATTGAATGATTCCTACGAAAACACCGTCGCAGCTGTGCCCCATTCACTCGGTATGATCGGATAATCGTGCTATAGGCAAGGGAGGAGGCTATCGCACGCGGAGAGGACCCTGATGCGGCAGAAGCCTTGATCCGTAACGGGGGGGTAGCGCCCGTGGATGTTGTTAAACCGCCGGAGCCAGAGCCTATGCCGCAGCCGCAGACAACGGGACTGGAAGGAGGCGGGTTGGGGATTGAGGCCGACGTACGTATCACAATGTTCCACAGGGTCGTCCGTGTGTATGCTCGTTGCAACTTTGTTGTGTCAAAGTACCGTCTGCACTGTGCCGGAGGACGAGATCGTCTGGGTTGATACATGCATATGTATCTAAGTGTATATTATGTGGAAGATATCTTGTGTTCTCCACCTGCACATATCACATTGTTGTTCTCGGCTTTCTTCTGGGCAATGAGAAGATTGCATTCGTGCTTCGTGTTGCTTTGTTAGTTGGAAAAAAGCGGTGGTTACCTGCCGTCCCTTGTCGAACGTATGTGGTAAGTTGACGGGCATTTTCTCCTTGTCAGGCCCGTACCGGACGAGTTCAGCTGGATTTAGTCAACAGCAGTTGTTTGTGGCTGGTCACTGTCCTTTCTGATGCAGCTGCTGTACACGGTCACGTATTCTGTGAGGGGGGTTGTGTTCCACCGTGCGGGTGGCTCAGACTGTACACTGTTTGGCGCTGCCGTGCCATCGATGCCATCGGATTTCATGCTTAACTGCATACTAATACTAGCTAGCTCCAGGTGTGATGGTGACGGCGACAATTATTGTATGGCGTTGCCGACGCCGTTGTTTTCTCTGTTCGATCGATGTGTCGCTGTGTACACGCCCATGTTGGCAGGGGTGGGATTGGGGGTCCTTGGGGATGGGAAGCATGGCGCCGGCGCCAGCGCCGATGATGGAACCACCGCAGCCTCAAGGCGACGAGGTGAGATGAGCTGAGATGGGCTAGTTTAGGCTAGGATGGAAATTGATGGGATAGGACTGTAGACGATGTCGGGTTGTGATTGTGAGGTCTGTATGCTCCATTACAGCAGTAGGCTGATCGCGTACCTTGCTCAGTGGTTTGGTTGCCCATAATGAAGCCAAGGGATGTGCTTGGGTATTGAAACCTCTGCTGTGCACCCAGGGATGGATGGAGAGTATCCCATCGGGCTGCTCTTCGTAGACGGAAACGGTGCCAGCATAAGCAGTAAAAGAACAGAGCGATGTGTTATTTGTTCGTTGGAAGAACATGCCATTGAGATCGCAATATCTTTCGGCCCACGAACTCGTCGGACAGCTCGGCATGTTTGGCACGACGGCATTGGTCAGGAGTGACCGTTGCTCGATTGCACCAACGAACGCTTTGCAGCGGCGATCACGGCACGGAAAGGAGATGTCATGCCATGTGCTGCACATTTGCTTGTTACAAGCCCCCCCTACCACCGTTTTGCCTTACACCCGGACATTAGATCTGACCCGCGATGCGCCCTCCCCTGGTTCTTTCTTGCGGAACTTTTGTCATGAAGTGGGGTAACCAAGGTGGTGGTGGTGATCCTGACATGTTCGGGATGTGGATGGAGGATCTTGGAGACGGGCAGACCAGCGATTTGGACGATGTAAGCTCTTTCATGCGTTGATTTTCGAATCACACCACGCTGCTTGCTGCCTGTGTGTAATCGTCCCTGCCCCCAGGCCCGAGGAAGGCCTGCTTGGTTTCGGCATGCTTCCTTTGGTTCGTTCGATTTCAGCAATACGTCCATGTGTGTTGTGGTCCACGCGTACAAACAACGTGCATTTTGACGGTATGTATGGTCCATCTGTCTTGCTGTCTTTTGAATCGTGTCATGGTGCAGAATGAGAGCCTGGCGTCTGTTACTAGCTCTGACAGGGATCGGCGGAGGCGGGAGCGTAAGAACATCGCCAGGGAGCTTCTGGATACGGAAGACAAGTGGGTGGTCCCATGGTCCCGCCGCTGCTGTACTGTGTCTTTTGGATTCGGCCACATCAGTGATAGCCGTGAATGAGTTCCCCCAATACCCAGCATGTATTTGGTGCATTTTATCAAACTGTGCGGAACCGTTTTGAGTACACAAAAGGGACGCGTATCTTGTTGGCTCCAGGTTGAGTTCTACCACGCAAGAACACCTAAAGCAAAGGGGAGGGGAGAACGGTGTGTTTTTTCACGACCGCGCATGCTCGATCTCGATTGTTCTGGGGCATGTTTCATGACCATCTTGTATCTTGCGTGTCTTGGTGTTGTCCAAGTTCTTCTGATAGGGTAGTGTACGGTACTTTTTTCTCGACACAATTGATCGGATAACCTTTCGCTGTTGCTGATCATTCGCAACCCGACCGCTGTTGGATGTTCCGCAATGCTCCGCGTTTATGGGGTGTTTTTCCGTAGGTACGTGCGGATGCTCGAAGCCCTCCTGGCGACCATCATCCGACCATGCCTGGGGCAGGGGTCAAACAAGAGCACCCCCATGCCCAAGGATGACGCGAACGAGCTCTTTGGAACACTCAGGGCCGAAGAAATTCTGGCTATTAACACGGCATTTCGCGAGCAGCTCCGGGTATGAAACTGCCGGCGGTTTTGGCACAGCATGAAACATTTAGATTATGGCGTATCTCGTGCTGATTTCGTGGTTCCACGAAAGTAAGATGACAGCCCCGTTGCCTCTTGATGTCCTCTGTTGTCCTTTGCCCCTGCCCCGTGCATCTGGAACTCGGAGATGGTGTCATGTCTGCCGTCACTGTCATCATTGTGGTCCAAAACAGGAGTCGACGCCCGCCCCTCGAGTTTCACCGTTGGTTCCGAACGCAAAAATGAAACACACGCAGTGATTCATGATTCATGATTCGTGATTCGTGATTTGAGATTGATCATTCGCGACTCAGGTTGCTCTGCCTCGGCAACAGTTGCAGGATGGCGACCTTTCACCTGTAGTGGGCGCCTTGAAGCTCAGGCAAGATGCCTGAATTTTGGGCACAGGTCGAGTCACAAGCTAAATAGCTGCAGCCGCCGCTCCCCGCTGTTTCTGTTGTGTTTTCGTTTCTGTTTTTTCGTACGAAGGGGCGTATGGCGACGTTGTCGGACGAGACGTGCTTTGGAGACCTTTTCAAGCGATTCGCCCCTTTCCTCAAGATGTATGTTGAGTACTGCACCCAGCACGAGAGCACTGCAAGCCGGGTCAGCCTTATCGCCTCGAAGAACGACAAGTTCAGCAACCTCCTGCATGTGAGCTACAATTATGTGTAGCCATCACCGCTTGAAAGGATCGATCGATTTGTGGATACACCTACTTAACACCAAGCTGTACATTGAACACACTTGAGTTGTGAAATCCATCTGCTTCTGGGATACAGTAAACGGAACTTTCCCACTGTTCACTGTGCCACGGACCAGCTTGTGGGATGCCGGCCGGATGTGTCGGAACTTCACGACGACTAGTGTGTACCACCGATTGCTTAGTTTTGCCTTGATGCCATCACCAACTCCGTTCCATTTCTGTTGGCGATTGCTGTTCAGCGAGCGAGATCGGACCCTCGCTGCCAAGATCTCGACGCACAGAGCTTGCTCATCATGCCCATCCAACGGATACCGAGGTGAACATTAACGTATTCGCGCGCGTTTGGCGGGGCTCCAGCGTGTTCCAATACCGTTTTAAGGTAGCGCACACAGGGTGCCTACAGTAGCAGTGCAGGTGTGTAGGCAAGAGGCAATGGCACACTTGTCTGTGGTATGTATGACATAAGAGTGCGATCGATACTTATTGTTTTCAAGAACGGTGCACCTATTTGTATGTAGTTGCCATCACGGACCGACGATTGTCCTTCGCTCTCAAGAGCGCCCTCAGGCAGGGGGTTCTCCCTTTTAGGACCAGTTTTATTGCCCCAGAAATTGCAACAGACTTTTATTTTTCCCACCCGATATGTGCGTGTGTGACGCATGCAGGTACAAATTGCTTTTGGAGGGTATGTTGAAGAACACCGAGGCGGACCACCCGGACCGCCCCCTATTGCAGAATGCCATCGAGCAAATTTCGGACGTGGCGAGCTTCATCAATGACAGCATCAAACGGAGGGAAAACCAGGCCAAGATCTGGGGTGCGTGTGTGATATGTAGCAGAAGTAGCAGCAGCAGCAACAGCATCAACAGCACGTCGCTCGCACCTTCATGTTCTCTCCGTAGGCAGGCATCGTGTTGTGCATGCGCCGGCTGATTTACAGGAGGATAACAGGTGGAGGCCTGAAGTTCTTGAAGAAGCGCCACTGTATCACTATTCGGCGATGTCGTCATTGCGTCTCGGATATGCGCACACAAGCTTTCCTATCGTTTTCATTTCTGCTCACGGGGATCGCGCGATTGGCATGGCTGGTCGATTTCAGTACTACTGTTGACCAAGGCACATGCTGGAAGCTATCTTTGTTCGCCCACTAGCGTTCACACGCACTATCTTTCTGTCTTCTGGTCGTTGTGACCCCTTCACCATGCGCAGACCTGCAAGCAATACTGTCGGAGCCTCTTGACCTGGCAAAGCCCACCAGAATTTTTCTGAAGAAGGGAATTCTCACCAAGCTAGGTCGCAGGTGCGCCACTCGACTTCGTTTTTTGTTTTTGGGTAAATAGGATTAGTTATTTCCGTACGGTACGATATCAGCCAGCGACGAAAGTATTGCGGAGCAATTTTTTTTTCGGTGAGATTGGAATTGACAGCCCGAGACAAGTCTACGAAAAATTTCATTCGTCCTGCAGTACAGTACCTTCTGCCCGAGGTCGGCGAAATTTCTTCCTTGCGTCGACTTACAAGGGTTACATGCGGGAAGAGCCACACAACGGGAGGGCTCTTACCATCGCCGTCGCCATCGCCCCGATCGTGCTACCCTCTGATAATTTCTGCGTTTTACTAAGTCAGTATTGTTTGCATGTTGGTCATTGGTCGACCACCCACTGCTGCACGACACGACAGGTACCAGGACCGGGAAGACTTCTTTGCGCTGTTTAACGACGGTCTTCTGCATGCGAAGCCAGCTACGTTTGGCGCCAAGTACGTCTTCAAGCGCATTGACCCTGTCCTTCAGGTACGCACTTTTTTTTTTTTTTTGAATCCAAGCGTTTATCACCGATGTATTCGTTTCATGGAAACGCTTGATGTGATTGATAAGCAGACAGACGAAGCTTCGCTCTCTCCACGGTATGCTTGCCTGCTTGGTGACGTTATTGCTTTTGTGCGGCCGTGGTGTTGAATGTTTCACTCAGTCACCATCACGTATTCCGTATTGATCGAGGTACCATGGACTATTCTTAACGGAGTCCTCCGTGGTTGGGATCGTCGTTGTCTTCATTTGGTCTCATACCCTAGAACGAGGAGAACGTTAAGTGATTTGAGTTGAGTTTGCGATAAGTTAAGCCATCTTCGAGGAATCTGTCCAGTCGCTGACTACTGTCGTGCGCGTTTCATCAAGCAGGTGGAAGACGTGGGATACTTGAAGGACAAGCCTAAGGCTCTCCATGTCTTCCGAGTGGTAACGAAGGGGCATATCTACCTCCTGTCGGCCAAGTCCATGTCCTTGAAGAAGGACTGGGTTAGGGTAAGCTCTGACGTTGCTTGAATGACTCAGCAGGCTGTGCAATACCAGTTGTTTGTAGAAGGCGGGGTTGGACTGCGCGGTGACGTGTTTGTGCGCATGCATTTTTAAAAGGTATGGTTTTCGTCTTGTTCCCCTGCTGTTTTAGCACCACTGCTGTTGCACCTCTCTTTTGGCCCATTCTGGTGGAACCACACGGAAGCTTCACTCTCCTTGCCCCCCCTCACCGGTCTGCGGTGCATGCCTTAACGGTACCGCCAGAAGAGTGCATCATTCCTTTTCTCCCATCGACGATGTTAGATGTCTTGCCCTCACGGAACAAGCACTATCTACATACACACTGTATGTTGCAGCACTTCATCCCACCACTTTGACCACCGACAAGATTTTTGAGGATGCATAACTTTTGGCTGGGAGGCGACCCATGGTTCATATGCATTCGGCCGGTCTCCAATGTCGGGAATACTCACCAGAAGCCGTCGCCACTGTTGGGTGTTCGTGGGAGTTAGTTCATGAGCTTTCCTTTGGCAGCCCATTTATGTTCCGGTTTGATTATCCGAGCGAAGCGAGATTCTAATCTGGCCTGAGGTCTCGCCGCAAAATAGGGCTCCATCCCCCAAAACAAGTTTGCCACGTCTGTTTGATTAATTTAGGTTTTAGACTACGGTACAGTCAGCACATTCTTTTTCCCTTGAGACCACACAGCGGATTGCAGCAGAGAACGCACGCACTGCGGGCGACACCACACAGCAGACAGCGTACGCATTACAGGCGATACACACGCACAGCGGGCGACAGCATCTGGGATTCGATGCCGCTGGACTCTGGTGTGATGAGGCTATATATATACTTATATATATATATATATTTTTTTTTTCTCCCATCATTGGACTCTGTCCTCTGCCCCTCTGGTCCCTATCCTCCACTTCTACCAGCTAGATGACCCAACCTGGGTCACATAGGAGGGGGGGGTTGGACCCCCCCCTGCGGTTCCTGCCTGAGACCTTTCTATCGCGAGAAGGGTACAGCAATCCCTTCCCTCGTGACTTGTGAAGTATGTAATGCTGTCGCGCATTTTTTTTTTTACTGCCGCGTTCAACTGCCAGCAATGTGAGCACATTACCACATGAGTTTTCGAAACCTAGGACGCCGATCGCCGACGCACCACTTCGAGCGTGTGCTCCATTGTGGTGTCTTTGGGCGTGATAGTTGTGTTGGGCATGGGTACTGTATGTGGCGAGAGCATCGTGGCGATGTGAAATCCGGTTTGACTTTTTCGCCTGGCGATGCGGTCCGATTGCCCGGGCCAAAAAAAACGATTTGGATTCCACGCCGCCACGAAGGTCTTCCCACACACAGCACCCATGCCTAACACAACTGTCACGCCCCGAGATATCGCAATGGAGCACACGCTCTAAGTGGTGCGGTCGGTGACGAGAACTGACTTGTGTCCTGCTGTTTCGCTAGCAGTTGGCAAAACACCGAAAAAAAGAGGGAACAGGGGGTTCAGCAATAGGATGCGGGGGGTATGTATAACCACGAAAGCGGGATGTGGACGGGGGCGGGGGTAACCGGTAGGTGAAAGTTAACGTTACCACAGCTCTCACACCAGCGCACAGCAGGTGTAGTATCAAAGTGTGTGGTGTTTGCGCTCTGTTTCCGCCCGTGGACGCACACGTCTGACGACAGTTACATCTATCAGCTGTCGCTCGTTGTTGCGACAGCTAGTATATCTTTTTAATCTCGTTCGTCATGTTGCGTTTGGTCGGAGCAGTTGCTGGGGCTGTGCATCCAGGGAGGAAAGCGAGAGACTGTCCACAAGGGACCTCTGAGAGTCCTGCGCATCGGCAAGGACGCGGGGGTACGCCTGGAGTTCTTCTACATCTTCAATGATGTGGTGAGCAATCAGCTGTAGGGCATGGAGCATCGACTCTGGATTCATGAACAGTAGCACGGCTCTGTTGCCCCTAGCCGCAGCAGCAGGCGCAATGCTTCAGAGGTTCTGTGTCAGTGCCGACTACACCGGGCTGGCTGAAGTGTTTATTGGTTTACAGGAAATATCTGTATTTGGTTGTACTCCTGGAACTTCATTTGGCGTCAAGCGGACGCCGATTGGAGAAGGTTAGGATAGGACCTCATCTCAGCCTCGTGACGGGAGGGCACCACACGGAACGCCCAACGCGAACGCGCTCCATGTCCAACGCTGTGTGCATATTTGTGGACAGGTTGTCCGAGGGAAAGCGTTGTGGAGTGGAAAGTTCAAGCACAAGGAGACCATGGTCGTAACCAGAGTTGAGGTGAGTTCGGCTGTGACAACGGTAGTAACTTGTAGTTGTTGGTCGTGCAGCGCAGTTGCGTATTGGTTTGCTCTCACACCGCCGTGGTAAAATCTCATTCTGCTGTCATGCTTCCAAGCGTACGGTTGGCGCAGATCTGTGAGTACAACCCCCCACAACGTCTCACCATAGTAGTACGAAGCGAGACTGTCAATGTTTTGACGCTTATGACGGGAGGTTCATGGCCGTAGGAACGCGGCGCACAGATAGACAGCGTTCCGAAGCAGTGGCCACGCCTTCCTTTCCAACCCAGACGTTCGTTAACCTCCGTGCCGTCACTTTTTTGCCGACGTCCCTTGTTTATTTAACCCTAGTTAATAAATGTTTCCCCAACCTCATCTCGACGATGACCTCAACGAACGTTGCATCCCTTCCCTGCCCCCGCCGCTGCCGAGAGTAGTCAAGCTTCGACATGGATGCCCGGCACGAGGCTCTACTTCCGAAGGAGGTCACGTCTAGGATGGCACACGACAAGATGTTCCGTATAATACACAGGAAGGGCAGCGTGATCGTCATGGCCAAGTCGGAAACTGACAAGGCGGTGTGGCTCTCGGCGCTCGAACACCAGATGAAGCTGAAGAAAACGGGTAACCTCCAAAACATCACCGCCAGCAACCGCATCGTCCACGAGGCAAGCTTCCTCCTGCGTTTATGTCCTCGTACTGTTGCTGGGTCGCCCTCCCCACCGATTCCCCATCTCCGAGTGTTTTGGGATTTTTGTGTGGTGGCGTGCTGTGTGCCTTCGCGGTGATTCACGCCGCCCCGTCTTAGATGTCGTCTCTGTTTATATAGTGACGAAGTGACTGACGTACGTTCGTGTTGTTCATCTGTACTCGAACCCCTACCGTGGTGTAGACTGCGCTAGATGCTTCGTGCCTGGCGTGGTACCCGCTGAACGACGACCCGATGGTCCACAGTCCAGACCCAAGCTTACCCACTCTGGCCCACCCCCAAACACAACAGGACAACTTTGCCAGTCTGGAAAAGTCATCACAAGGGTCGCTAGAGTCGATGACTGCCACAGAGACACGGGCAGGCTTGGGGGCAGGCGAGAGCAGCTTCTCGTCTGCGCCTTCTATGCCCTCGAACCGGCGTTCGACCTCCTCGGAGCAGGCCAGGCGATCATCTGCGGCCGCGACGTTGGGGTTGGGGCCGCTGGATGGAGGGAGTCGGGGAGAGGATGCGGCGGCAGCGGCCCCGGCCAGGAAGTCAACGAGCTCGCGGGACAGGAACCGGACACATGAGGGGAGGAGGTAAGGACAGCACCCTGCTTCATTTGCAGCTCTGCTCTACATGTGTGCCACCACATGCATTTTGTGGCATACTGCAGTAGATACAGCCGGAGGAAAGTATTCGCATGTACCCGACGACTTCATGTCCTTCCGTATCTTTCGGTTGTTCGTGTGGATTTGCTGCCACTTGGCTACGATGCCCTGGCTGCGATGCGTTTTTGTGCTGCGACTGCCATGTCGACACCTTGATTGCGCTCCCCATCAGCTGCGTCGCAGTGCTTACGGTTGGTCTCTGATCTACCCGTGCCTTTCCCCCGCGATATCGCTTCAAAGTAGCAGCAGTATGAAGGCCACCCCGCTGGCGACGACGTCAGACCTTCTAGTCTCTCTCGAGTCGTCGGACGAAGAAGACGAGGAACCGTCTGCCCGGGGAGGTCGGCAATCCATGCCCCACTCGCAGCAACAGCGGTCGCAGCAGCAGCAAATGGCTAGACGCCAGACCGCAGAAGGGCACGTTTCTCCCCCGAAGACAACGACAACAGCGATAGTACCCGCCAACGGAAACGGAGCAACAGGTGTAACATAGCGAAAAATATGTGGGTATTTGGTGTTGGCGTGGTGAGCGCTAAGAGGATTATAACCAAGTTTGCCCGGGGCGTGGTTGGCGTTATTTGCGAGGGTGAGATCCTAAACTGGCCGGTTGTGGCCAGGCTGACAGGTCGTTTCTTTGCGGGGGAAAGACCAGGTAGATGCTGTAGAAGCTTTCCGAAATCTATGAACCATTACGTTATTAGGCGCTCGAAACGACACAATTACAACAGTGGCGAATGGGTACGACAGCATGGTCGAAGGGTTCAACCTTGTCGTTTCCCGAGAGTCTTACAATACATGGATCCATCGCAAGCAACACCGCAACGAACAGAGCGTCAGTCGCTCATTTAAATAACCAACTACTGTCACCAATCCCATGAATGACCCGTGCGCTTGACGGTGCGTGTGATTCGCAGGGCCATCTCTCCTTGACAGGGACCTCATGGCGTTTTTCGGAGCTCCCTCCGCGTCCACGCTCGCCCCCCAACAGCAAAGTTCTCAGCAGATGCAACGGCAGTCGCCCCCGAACTCGTTCGGAAACGGGGCAGCGCCTATGGCCGCCGGGAGAGACGGAGGGGGCATGCCAAGGAGCCGTTCGGGGCTGGCCAGCGTTTCCTCCTCCGGTTCGGGGATGCCGTTGTTGCAGCCGCCTACCAGGGACACTCCGTCCTACAACCGATCCACGTACAACAGCGGGGCGGCGGCGCAGCAGCAACGACCCGAGGTGGCACCAGGGGCCATGGTTTTGCACGGACGCGGCGCAGGGGCACAACCACAGCAGCAGCAGCAGCAGCAGCAGCAGCAGCAGCAGCAGCAGGTGCCTCCGGGGGCGATGGTTGTGCGCGGAGGTGTTGGGAACGGTCAGGGGAGCGCCACCACGCACAGCGGGTTTGATCAGGTAACTTATTCTTGGTTGTTTATCATGTTCAAAATGATACGGGTTTTCTGTGTAACCCTTCCTGTCGTCAGACTTTAGTATGCACTGCGATCAACGTTGGTGCCAATGCTGGCCATATCGGGGCTGTGGTGACCACTTAATGGTTCTTGGACGCAATGGTTTGACTTGTATTCTGTCTACAATTTTTGTCACATCGTCCCACCCTGGCCACGTTTGTCTTAACCTGTACCACCAGTTCCAAGCACCGGGGCAGTTCTTTCGACCGGCGCAGAACAACGTGCAAGGGCAGCAGGCGTACGGCATACAGCAACAAGTGAGTTCACGCTGGCGATGGGTCTCGCCACGGCACCTTGTCCGCCTGGGGACAGGTACTCACGCATTGATGGCTTTGTCACACCAAAATCTTGTTGGGAATCTGTCAAGTTTCCTGTGCTTGGTAACTGCGCACTCTCCCTTGAAACGTCCAATCGTGGTTGCAACAATGATGATCTTGGTTGAAGGACAGCCTGGCATGCCAAACACCTTACCACTTTCCGCGCCGCATATTCGCATGGTTCGTACCAGGCGTATTCCAGTGCTCAAGGGGGAGGGGTGCAGCAAGTGCAACAAGTGCAACTCCAGCAAGACTTCACGCCCCAGGTATACATATTTCGTGTCCCCTGAGCGGACAGCATATCCACCTCCCAGCGCACACTTGGTACATGGCTTTGTCGCCCGTGTAGTTTACCTGTTCATGCAGAGCGATCCCTGCTTGATAGAAGGCCTTTTCTACTCATGAATCTTTCGCTGTCTGGGATGTTGGGCACGTTCACGTGGTGATCGCTCTCGTCCGTTCGTTGTATATGCATTGTGTTGGCCTTCTACGCTTGCATAGG
Organism: Ectocarpus sp. CCAP 1310/34; assembly: GCA_902602495.3. NCBI lineage: Eukaryota > Phaeophyceae > Ectocarpales > Ectocarpaceae > Ectocarpus > Ectocarpus sp. CCAP 1310/34. Next base: position 396,299 of record CACKRE030005039.1, on the reverse strand, counting down.
GAAGTAATCAGTTTGCTCCACAGCAGCAGCAGCCTATGATGGGACAGCAGCAGCCCATGATGGGGCAACAGCAGCCCATGATGGGGCAGCAGCAGCAGCAGCAGCAGCAGCAGCAGCAGCAGCAGCAACAGCCACAGCAGGTAAGGAGGGTGAGGTCGAACGGGTTACCCTACTACGTAGCCTTCGATGCTACTCATATGCATATAGATCAGCAGAATCATCCACCCCCTCGTGTGGTTTGGTCTGGCGTCGCACGATCAAAACAGACAATATTACTGTAGGAGTTGACCATGGCTATGGGTGTGGGATTTTACACAGCGGGCACTGGCTGAAGATCTTGAAATCCACGCGGACGGGCGGGCAGCAGACGGGGTCAGACCAGGCACCGGCACGAACAATGAGGAGTGCGTCCTTTCCAAGTACATGGTCGTTTATTTTGGGCGTATGCGACATACTTACTACAGCCGTTGGCCCGCTATTTAGTTCTGACACGTAAATTCCGACAATTATTCTGGAGGCCAGACTGTAGGGATGGCTGACATGGCCTTGGCCGCCATCGGAGAAGAACATGGCGACTGGTCTTGGCTCGACGGCTGACCAGGCCTTGCACCCGTCTTCAGGAATCCCGCATGCTGTTTCGTTGACCCTCCCCTGTTGTGCCGTTCCTTGCATGGTGAATGTTCGGTATCGCGTAGTTTCAGCAGGCATACCCGCAACAGCAGCAGCACCAGCAGTACCAACAACAGCAGATGCACCAGCAATATCAAGGGTTCTGAGTCCTGGCGACGATCGGACGGAGCGCTGATTCCCGGGGGATACTGTTGTGTCCAAGGCGTTACGACAAAGGCATTGGCTGTGTGGTCACGCACCATTTGTTTGTACGGCGTGGAGGGGTTGCGATCGGAGGCTTGGTCGGGAGGAATTGACGTTGGTTCTGGCCAGGGGAGATGTTTGAAGTAGATATATTTTCGCAGTACTTAAACGAAGGGGAAGGAAGGGAAACTTTGCCTCGTTCTGTTGTTGTTGTCGTGCTTATCGCGAATGGTAAATGTTTTTTCTTTTTTTTGCTCGGATGCACTTGCTTGTTGGTTTTCCTGCAAATTATTGTTGGTGACAACGGAAAATTGTACACACAAAATTGAGGATTAGGGTGGCACTCTCTCTGCGGGAGAGGCAACTATCTCTACTGCTTCCTTGACCTGACCACCTATGGTATGTTGACTTCTTGTTTGGATTAAGCTACACACCGTTTTGTTTACCCACACCGTCCATGTGTCGGGTTGCGTATTCCCCAAGTTTAGGCTCTCCCGCTCGTAATAAGATTTTGTTGCCTCTTTCCTGTATTTGTTGTATTCATCCTACTCTGCTTTAGGGGCGTGTGGTACCGAACGTAAGCCTTGGCGCGTGGGTTACTCTCCTCCTACAAGACCTATTATTTGGGGGCCATCGATGTTGCCGTTAAGTTTTTTGAAGAATTGGGAGGCTATATAGGTGCATTTTTTTGGCGCTGTGTAGCAATAAAATACGTCGACGGTTGACCATCCTCGGATTTTGAATTCCCTCAGAGGTGAACGAAAGACGGTACCCTCGAATGGTTGATCGGCAACATCTCAAAAGCAGGGCAACGGGGCGCACGCCCAACCTTCGATCAAGGTGAAGACCGTTGAATTAAGAGCGGGCGTCCGCGGTGCCGACTGCTACTGTAGGATATCTGTGGCGAGGCTATGCATCTGTACGGCCAAGTACAGAATCAGGTCACACCTAAAAATAGGATCGTAGACGATGTCGCAAGTCTACATGATCCAACGGACCAAACGGCGTTGAAACGATAGGTGGTACTGAGGGATTTGATTGTTGGATCTAAAAATCCTCACGCACCTACACAGCGCAGGAGGGGGTCCAACCCCCCCCTCCTATGTGACCCCGGTTGGGTCGTCTAGCTGGTAGAAGTGGAGGATAGGGGCCAGAGGGGCAGACGCCAGAGTCCAATGATGATAGAAACACAAACAAAAAACACCTACCGCGAGTGACAACTAGTCTAGAGTACAGGTTAGATACCTACATTAACATCAACACCAGGTTACAACTCGCCTGAAAAGCACACTTCGAAGTTCTAAGGTTGTTGTGATTGTGCAGGTAAGTTAGACATCTGTACGCCCGCTGTAACGAAGCACCCGAAAGCCCCCCGGCCTTTTCGCGTCATAGAGCGAAAATAATATGCGGGCGGTAGGGTGAATTTGAGGGTACTTCGGTTCAACCAACGATCATCGTACTGCGTACACCTCAAACACGTGTGTGAAATGCTAAACAGAGCTCTGCCTTATTGCTGTTGCCCACTTGCCCTCAGCAAGGCTACTTCGTCCAAGCTCGGGTGAACGTCTCTCTAACACAAAATGATACACAACCTACGGCAGCCCTCACCTTGTCGTTCGCTACCAGACCTTTCCCTGCTCTCTTCAACCCCATGGATCGACGAAATTTGAATTTTGAGAGCCGTCGATTGATTGTAGCCTATGGAAGATGACAATATATAGAGCGAAGCTTCGCTCTATATATTGTCATCTTCCATAGATTGTAGCATACAATATTGGTGGAGGGGGGGCTGCACCAACTGGACTGGTGGGGCCTGGCACAGTACCGGGGGGGGGGCGCTGGGGGGCTAGAGTCTGTAAAAGAGAGGTGCTGGGAGCAACTTGGTGCAGCCGCAGGGCAGAGCAGAGCGCGGCACCACTCCCTTCCCCCACCTCTCTCTCCCCCTGTCTTCCTCCCCTAACCCAATTTCAAAATGATTGTCTACAAGGACTTGATCAGCGGTGATGAGATGATGACGGACGCATTCCCGCAAAACCCTGTGGTCGGCAACGACGGCGAGATCGTCGAGGGCATGTTCGAGGTACGAGCAACGGTGGTGTTTCCTCTCTTGTGGAGCCCTCCTAGTCCACTGCAGTTGTGACTGAGGGAGAGAAAGGTTCGCCTGTCGCTAGTGTCCTCATGGATGTGCAGGGGTTGTTTCCCGGCAGGTAAGAGTTGTTACATCATCTGCCTGCGTACGGCTGTATTTGAATAGTCATTTGAATGGTGTGTGGTATCGCCGTGTTGGCGTTGTGTGACTTCAGTTTGTTAGATGTAGATGTTCAGATGCGGTATACGATTACTCCTAAATGCTGGTCGAGAAGGGTGGGCCAGGTTAGCATAAGGGCTGGTGTTTGGACTCGGCAAGGACTGGTGGTGTGTCGACAGGGAAATAATGAAATAATGGAGCGACTCTTTTGGGTTGGCAGCCGGAAGAGTACGGTCGCTTCCGTCCCACGACGCGGTTGTTCGCTTTTGCTCTAATTCGTGCAGTTGCAAGTTGCCAGGGTTTCTCCCCTGCGCAAGTGTTTCAGAGATATGAATGATCGAGCGTGTCAGAGCATTGCTTTTGTAGGCGAAAGTGGCTGTTGGAGCGAGCGTGTGCCTCTCGATGTTCCCGGCATGTTTAAGTACGAGGCGAAGTGTCGAAAGGTTGAACTGCTACCTTGTAACAGTGGGGAAAGGTTGGACCTGCTGCCTTACAGCGGAACCATGGATGGGTGGTACCGACCCGCCATTTCCCATTTTCAGGGCTCTCCCTCTTCAATGGGACAGCACGACGAGCAACACAAAAACCAAGGTGTCAGAAGAAACTGCGCCGTGTTCCATGTGAAAGTTCCATTTACTATGTATGTGACACACGAGGTAACAGCAGTGATTCCCTCCGTTATGAGGAAACATGACTTAAAATACGAAGACAGAAAGACTACCCATTCGAGATATGACCACAGCAGTCGAATGGAATGTGAAGTCTTGATTGTCTTTACCCTGTGGACAAGTACAGGGGATTGCTGTTGTTTCGTCCGATTTATTATGGCGACGGTTCCCCCATTGTTCGTGGTGAGATGTGTACTACACTTTTCAGTGTATTTTTCGTACAACTACTACAACCATCCAGGGTCACGGAGGAGGGGGTAAACACCAGGGAATTTTTCTTCTTGAAGTATTTATTTTCGTGCGCCGCCTTCCTCCTGCGGTGCTTGCGCGGTTATTTTTTTTCGCGGTAAGGGTCCAGCCGTCCCTTTTCCTCGTCAACGGTGCTAACGTCGAAGTTGGTACTCACGAGAGCCTTTGCAGCTATGGTTCGCTTTCAGTAAATTTTGTTTTTTTTTCAGCCCATGGGGATTCGAGCTCACGACCCTTGCGACTAGCGGGTTCGAGGTTACCACTAGACCACCGGAGCGACCGGTGCAGGTAAGGTAGAATGTAGGTTACCTTTTACAGATGTTATGGTACTTATCACTAGCTGGTATCACTGATATACGTCATCAGTATATAGGCTTGAAAAGACTCGAACAAGTCCAGTACCCAGCCGGTTTTCTTCCACTCACTGAAAGACTCTTACACATTCCGTTCGGCTTTGGTTATATTTCGAATGGGTAGTCTCTCTTTTGTGTATTTATTTTTCCTAATAACAATTGGGCTTGGCAGAGGTTTGGTTGATCCTTTTCGGGCTTGCTGAACTTTGAAAACCGGTATGACTACCACGTATCTGGGCGTCCGATTTATAGTCTGAAACGCCGTCAGCTACAACTGTACAGACGAGCTTCATGGAGTGCTTTTTTTTTCTAATATCCCGATTATGGTTCCCCTCACTCGCTTCCGGTTTTCCATGCCGCCCGCATGACTGAACTTGGCAGGTTGAGTCTTCCACCGCGGTCAAGGGTGCTGACAACGTGGACATCGGTTGCGGAAACGCGTTCGGCGGCGAGGAGGAGGTCGTCGACGACTCTGTGGAGAAGGTAGCATTTATTGATTACCATGTGGTCATTTGCTGCTCCTCATCGTGTAAAGCAGCGCATGCTTGGCATTGTCCAACCCTCTGTACGATACACGGCTGTCGCGTCGTGGTGCTAGCTCGCCTTCGTTGTTCTGCTGTGAACCACTGGAGTTAACCGCAGGGCTAGATGGCGACATTTCTTGGTCGAGCGAAACAATGCATGTCTCTGATGCCGCTTTCATTACGTGTTTGGTCACGCCACGTTGTTGTTCAGGTGAACAACGTCATCGACCCTTTCAAGTACACCGAGGTACCCTTCGGAAGCAAGACTGAGCTCAAGGATTACCTGAAGGTTCGTGGTTGAGGTTGAAGTCCTCCGGAGTGTTCCGGGAGTTCTTGACTTCGTAAAGTCAGACTGACGGGGCTCGCCACGCTTTCGAACGAAGTCTACACGTAGCTTGCATGAAATCCACCTCATATTGGTGACGGCGATATGTGGTGTTTGTTGTGAAACCGGACGGCAGGAGTATGTACGGAGTGTACGTGCTAAGCTGAAGGAGAAGGGAACGCCGCAGCCCGAGATCAAGGAGTTCATGGCGCAGGCACCAGGGATCGTCAAGTGAGCATGACGGCGTCTTTGAAGTTACTATATGGCAGCATGTTCTTTGGTACACCATCGCTACTCCATATGATTATTGCGCCGATGTGTTCATGTGGATGAAAGACGAGATAGATGGCCAGGTATTGAAGTCCTGGGCGCCGTGAAGTAAAGACATGTTTCGAATAGCGAGAAGCCCAGCACACACGATCGGCTCGCACCGACGCCCATTTGCGCCAAGTTGACAACCTGCTGACTTGTTTGCATACAATGACTGTTCTGGAGACATTTCGTCCTTCCCTCAACGGGCGGCACCTACTGCACATCCCCAGGTTTCTTTTGAGCAAGTTTGCCGACATGCAGACATTTGCGGGAGAATCGATGACGGCGGAGGGGGGAATGGCGTTCGGTTACTACAAGGACGGAGCCCACAACCCGACATTCGCGTACATCAGCAAGGCCCTGGAGGCGGAGAAGGTGCACACTTGACCTTTAGACTTTTGTTGACGCTGCCATATGGCAGAGCTCTTTTTCTGCGACGAAATCGAAGCGCACATCCAAACGGGAGCGCTATACCATTTTCAGTGTCCCAAGTCACGGAGTTTCAGACAAGGTGTCGTAGCGAGAGATTTGTTGTCAAATACGTCGGTAGCATGTCCCGTATACCACACAAGACAACACACCCCCTGCCCTTTGTGAAAGCTCGATTACTCCACGACGGAAGAGGAGGCATAAACGAAACAACGATTGCGTTTTCGGGAGCTCTCGACCAAACGGCTTAAACGCCACCGTTATCCGCCCTTCACTCTTTTCGCTGTTGATAAATCGAGCTTTGAAATCGGTCCAGGGGGTGTTTTATCTTGCGTTGTATACGGTAGTCTGCAGCATGTGCTCCGAAGCTTTTGGAGTGTATCATAGGTGCTTCGTCGAACTCTTATCACAGACTATGCGACGCTTTTGTACAGGCCTCTTTCGTGGCATCTGTCTCACGATGATGGCTAATGATGTGTGCATGTTATCCTTTGAGGTTGGTGACATTTGAACGCGCCAAAGCAGGACTGCAGTGGTTTCCAAATTTGCTGTGTTACGAAGTAGCCAGTAGCCAGGGATTACCGCCCCCCCTGATATTGGGTGTAGATGGGAATGAGAAGTCGCACGCACTTCAACGATTTTTTTTTCCGAACTGGTGTTCTCTACTGGTACAAGTATGTTTCATTTTAGTGTGGACCGACATACCGTACACCGCGCGTTGGAACCACTCACACCTTGTACACCTTTTCGTAACTCAGCATACGCCCACAAGGTAACCAACTCAAATCTATTTCAAGGCCAAACAGCCGGACAAATGCTCTATTATCCCTCCTCGAGCAAAAACCCCGACCAGATGATGCGCGAGTCGAGTACCTCAAGTACTTTCCTTGGAAAGGTGGTTTGCCACTTACATGTAGGCACCTACTTCTACCGTCGCCAGTGGTAAGCGATCTACAGGTGAAATCAAGTTGCGGCCATACTACTGTTTAGACGAAAGTCCTCGCCTCGAAACGCTGACGCGTCACGTTTCGCTCGGTTTGTGTGTCCGCCTGTATTTCAGTTCTAACCATCGGAGGCTGCTGTGGAATCAATCGAGTCTAGGGCGAGAATCAGAAAGGAGACACCCTTCCGGGGGCGAGTGTGGCATTCAGGAGGGCGATCGGACGGAGCGGTCAAACCCCAAGGACTTCGAATAGCCTCTGCTAGCTCGCGCATGTGACGCGAAAAGGAAGGGGCCGATGCGTGTATGTGGTTGCGTACTGATTGCAATTGCGATGATTGTCAATGGGACGAGCTTTGCCACTCGTTTGCATTGCGCATTGGATCTCTCGGGAGATGCGTTCATGGGATACCGTTTTTGTACTGCGCCTGCCACCGCGTCATCCGCGGCGAGCGCATGTGTGACCTGTTGTTCTGCTGTCGTTTTGAGCAAGCAGCTCAATTGTTTCCTGCTAAATAACACGTGACGCATCCTCCTTGGAACGTGAGGAAGAAGATTTACTAGATTTTTTACTCTCGTCTCAACTCATCGTGTCGGACTACTTGTAGGCGGCGCGCAGTTGAATATCCGCCCCACATCTACGGTCTTGTTTGTAGACAGAAAATTATCTTGTTGATAGACAGAAAATTCATACCCTTGCCCGCAGTCTTGCTAAAGGCTTGCTTGCATACTTGGCGTGAACGGCGGGAATTGTATACTACGCTCGGGGTCGTTGGGCGCATGCGTGTATTGACTTGTCGCGCACGTTTTCGTCAACGCTCCCCAAAATGGACCAAAAGGACAAAAGACATCCCGAATTGCTATTAGGCACAACAACACTCATAGTTTCTCCAACAAAATAAGATGCTCGGTCCGCATGCGCCTTCTCGCACCGGCCGCCGACCTGAAAGTCGCCCAACCCAAAACGCCTAAAACTGCACCCTTCTCCTGTTTTCGCAACAACTCCACTGTGCACAACAAACTCGACTTTGTGTCAACCCCATCACCGTCCCCGAGCATAATGCCAATGCGCCCCCCCACTCTCAAAGCGTTTGTGGTTGCAAGAATCCAGTCTTTTTGGTCATTTTCCCAGATGTCCTCCCTGCGGGTGCTTCCGTCTTCGGAGCCTCCGGAATAAGCCTCCCGTTTTCTGTCTCTTCTTATCTTTCGTTTCGAACCGATCTCTCCGATGACCCACTCGTCAGCCCAATTCCGCCCTGTGGGCACGCGACTGTTCGAAAAAAGGGACCTCCTTTGCATAGAACGGCTCTCTTCTGTACTCCCGAGGCGGCCCATCACAGATCTCACTTGCCGAGCGTGAGCGAGATAATCGTACACGCCGGGGTAAGGGGGTGAAGTGAGAACGTCGTCGAAGACCAAGCTGTTGGAATTGTGCTCGTCACTGCCAACGGGATCATTCGGCTCGTAACACGCGGCCAAGTTTTCCAAGCCGCCACCACCGGCGTTCTCCTTCCCTCCGACTCCGGCGTCAACAACCAGAGGTAGTATAGGATGGCGAGCATCCCGACGAAGGATGACGGGCGTCTGAGGCAGATAAGGCGCGGCACTTGCCGTGGCGGCACTAGTCAAATTCTTGACCGCAATCGTGTACTCCTTGCATACCTGTTAGAGAGAAGGTGTAGTCGTGGCGTCAGGTACCCATCTAAAGGGACAATGGGTCAAAGGCGAACAGGTAATGCACTCGGGCTACCAAGGGCAAACTGTATGCCACTTCAACTTGCCCGATTCTTCAAGGCTTGCACCTTTCAACACGCCTCGGAGTCAGCAGCGGGGGGAAAATTCATTCACATTCGAAGTGCTCTGGAGGCGGCCAGGAAAGGGCACCGGGACACCCACTGCTGCAATAGCGTGGTGATTCACGCTTGCTTGCTCTTCGCGGGCATCCCAAAAAGAGGGTGCTGCTTATCTTTGCGAGCCTGCAAATACATGCTCAATGAAGCTTCTCTTGGATTGCCAAGCGTTGCCCAGATCTGCACATTGTTCCCCAAACAAACGTTTTCGAGCTTTGTAGACGGTTGCAAACATGATGTCAACCCCCCCTCCCCGCAAAATCTCATACAAAATAAATGGGCCTCACCGAGTGAAAAACTTCGCAGGCCACGACATGTTCAACGCCACGCCGCCGTTTCGTTGCTGCTTTCGGCCGCGCCACCGCCAAGGCGAACCACAGCGCATCCCTTAGCTCATCCTTCACCCCATCCTTGGACCTGGCCGCTAAGTAATCGGCAATCTCGGACTCGATACAATCCCAGTCCTTGCCGGATACCTGGCGGGTGTGCGTCTCTCCAAGCTTAGCCGCAGCAGCTTCGCAAACAGACTGCACGGCCTTCGCCGCAGTCCAGGAGGGGGGTGGGGAATGGGAAGCAAGTTAATCATAAAAAAACAGATAGCTGTGTCGGGGAGAACCTCCATTTCGAGCCGACCGTAAGCGGCCCATCGCGCTCGCCCCCCCGATTCATCAAGATCATGTTAAAATATTGGATAATGTGCCACAAGAAGGGGCGAACACGTTGGCAAACTAAAAGCTACCCATTGGGGCACGTGCGGGGCATTTGAGTCTTATCATTTAACCTGAAGAAGCCACACGGGCAAAGCGGAGCTTAAACGAGCGACATCGATCGCATGGCCTACCTCGCGTAGCTCCTCCAACTCACTGTCAGACGCAATCCAAGTTCTCCCTCTTGACACGAACAGACTCAAGGGTGAGACATCCGACCCAACCCCGACGCGACCAGCGCGCAGAGCTTCAACCATCACCGTACCGCCGCCCACGAAGGGATCTGTACGCAAGTCGCAAGACGCAACGTGGACAATCGGTGTTTATACAGGCATGAGTGTATGGCAGAGGCAACACAGTACGGAACAAAAGGCGCCAGGTGGATACGGGACTTACATCATCCTATGGCAGGACCCTGGAAGGTGGAACCGATACTGGTGAATACAAAGCCGGGTGTAAATCATGCTGCTCCAGTGTCCCTGCTGTGAATGGTGAGTGCCTATCAAATACCGAGGGACGGTCGCAATCTTGGCCACAACGCCTGCGTGGAGGCGATCAGGAAGCCTTTTGAGCAGGGCGACTACCATGCTGGCCATTTGCGCGGCAAAAGATTCTCATGTCTCTCACCTAGAACGGATCTTCCCTTCAATACGGTCTCTAGAAGATGATGCGCCGTAGCCGGCTGCATGCCCGCCGGATAGGGGAAAAATGCGTGAGTAAGAACAGGTAATTCCTGTGTACGTGTATCAGGGGAAGTTTGGGGAAGCATGGTGGAGAAGCATGGGCAAATCAGTGCCTTTCGTTGACGGGTAGAGCCTGGTGTGGCCTCACGATACATTGGCCAAAGAGCGATGGGTAATCTAAACTTGGCCTCGCGGGCGGCTCATGATCTTCCATTGTCTACGTGGAAGCGCCGTCAAACATCAATTCTTCCATACAAGTGTGAATGGTGTCGCTTCGTTGAGTGTGTCGCGTCAGCCTAAAAACTCTTGACAACTCTGACGATCGTCTCGAGAGTCCAAAGAAACAAAAAGTAGCGAAACTCGAAGCATTCACCTTCGGCGTGTAGGGAAAGCCGAAAGACCACTGCAGCCTCAACCCCTCCTCGAGTGCCTCTCTGATCTCTGGGGCGCCCTGACTTTCTGCCAGCACCGAGCCTGATGTGAGCATGGTGTCGTACCGATATTCCTGCAATAGACGAACAAAAACTTTCATAGGGGCATGTGATGACGTACATTGTCGCTGGAAGCGGTTTGCGGAGGGTTGAATGATGTCACCCCCACCCCCCCAGAACGGACGGCCGCTCTTTGCACTGTAAGTTCTTAGGGAAGACTCTACCAACATGACGTGCCGGGTCGGGACTTGGGCGGTGATCTCGACCACGGTGCAGCAGCTCCAATGGTGTTCGTTTTGGAGCTCTGGGTTGCCGGTTCGAATCTCTCGGGGGAAAAGAATGAAAAGTCGGTACGTGCATGCACAGGTAGTGCGAGTGACCACAACTTGAGGGATTGATCTGCTTGACCGTTCCTGCACGCGTTCAAACGATGAAAACATTCCCCTGCGTGAAACAAGCATCGCAGGGGGCAAGTAGAGAAAATATTTTACCTCCAGTGTTTTACCTTTCTCATGTGTGACCTCGGCTGGTGTGAGACGCATATAACGAAGGTGCAGACTGGCGCCAGAATCGATGGGACGAAACAACTCTGGGCCTTTCGGCGCGAACATGGCGTGGGGTACATTTTGGAAGTCTAGAATACGAAGTAATTTATCAATCGTGTGTCATGGATTGCTGATACATCTTCGTACCAACTTGTTTCCGGCATCTAAACTCACCAAACCACGTGTTGCATATATATGCATGCATGCATACCAAATATAAGACGAGTCCTCGGGTGGTAAATGGCAGCCACAGTGTACCACAAAATACGCTCAGAAAATCCCCGACACACGCGGGTTTCGCCTGCTGGCGGGGTAGCAAACCTCACGGCTCCGCCCTCCTTTTTCTCTTTTTTTCCTCCCATAATTGGACTCTGTCGTCTGCCCCCCTGACCGCCATCCTCCACTTCTACAAGCTAGACGACCCAACCGGGGTTACATAGGAGGGGGGGTTTGGACCCCCTCCTGGGATTCCTGCCTGAGATATTTTTATCGCGAGCAGGGTACAGCAACCCCTTCTCTCGTAACTTATAAAGTCGATCAAGATTATTACAGTCGACCCCGCTTTAAGGACGCTCGCGTTAAAGAAACTCCCCGCTTAGAGAAAAATGTAGCGTTCTGAAGGAAAGCGGTGTTTGGTGGAGGCGTGCCGGAAGTCGACTTCAAGGGGATAGAGCTGAAGCGTCCCCTGGTGGGGGAGCGAACGCTCGTGCAGTCTGTTTGCGTTCGATTGGACAAGCACATCAAGAAAACACCACGAGGTAGTGCCCAGCACGGAGAAGAGTTTGGACGTAGGGCTTGATCGATTTTTCGATGGCTGCTCCCTCCAGCGCCGTCGGTCAAGCGCAAGCTGCAGCCGCGCTCGCAGCAGAAGAACAAGCCGCAGCAGCAGCGGCCGCAGGGGAGGAGCAGCCGGAGGCAGCGGCGGCAGCAGCGGCACAAGCAGCGGAGGCAGCGGCTGCACAAGTAGCGGCGGCAGCAGCAGTGGTGGTGCATCCTCCTCCCCCTCCCGTCAACCAAAACCCTGAGGTGAACGTGGGAGGAGACCAGCCCGCCGTGAATCTCAACGCAGTCCTCCAGCAACTTTTGGCTGGTCAACAAGCGCAGGCTGTCTTCAATGCGAACATCGCGCAGCAACTGGAGCAATTGCATCAGCAGCAACCACCGGTCGCCGCCCCGTTCGCTGGCCAATTCCTGGCGGAGCCTGCGGGAGGAGTTCTACACCCCCTCCCGGCCATCGGAGGAGTTCCGCACCCCCACCCGCCCGCTGCTGCTGCCCCGGCTCGCGCGGCCGCGCCCGCCGGCCTGTCGGAGGGCGCGAAGCTGGCGGCCAAGCTTCAGGCGAATTTGTGGGCCACGGACGCGGCCACACCCAAGTGGTTCATCATTCGCGGCGGCTTCCATGTCGGGCGCGTCATGAACAAGGAGCGGCTTACCCTAGCGACTAGAAAATTCGCTCTCATCACCGACAAGGCGGCCGCGCAAATCTCTAAATTGACGGACTTTGCGGCCGAGCACTTCTTCACCAAGATGCCAGACGGGGTGCTGCCCACGGCAATGCCGCCGCAAATGCATATCACGGTGGCGGTGAAAGTGTTTTTCGCAGCTATCGAAGCCGGCATGGGGGGGGCGGATGCTCTCTGCACGGAGCGCGTGAAGAGCCTGCACCGGGAATTTCTGGCGGTCGAATCTCAGCTCTCAGCGTACCTTACGCTCCATTTCGTGGAGCTGGCCGCGTTCCCGGCGAAGACCCGCGACACTGTCTTGGCAGCGTACAACATTGGTTTCAACGACTTTTTCCACGATCTAGCGGCGCGGGGCGAGGACTTGCTGCAGGAACATAGCAACGGCCCCCCAACGTCGGCCTCCGTCATCAGCATGGAGTCGCCGAAGTTCACGAAGCTAAAAAACCTGATCAAGGAGGAAGACTCTAATTCCCTCGTCGCGAGGTCAAAGTCATGGTCCGCGGAGAAGACGGCCCCGCCCACCCCCGCCGCCGCATCTGCCGCCGCCGCCTCCGCCGGTAAACGGAAGAGTAGCGGCGGCGCTTCGTCATCGGCGGGGACGGCAAAGAAACGAGCTCCAAGCAGCGGGGTCTTTTTCCAACCCCCTGACCACGTGTGCCGGAACTGGTGGTTCTCCACCGACTGCCACCGCCAAGTGTGCTCTTTCGAACACATCTGGGGCGGAGCCTTTGGCGGCGCCGGCGGGGGACAGCAGCGTCAACAGCGGCGGGCCCCGGCGCAGCAGCCGCAGAACCCCCAGCAGCCCCTACAACAGCCTCAGCTACAGCCTCACCCCCAGCAGCAGCAGCAGCAGCAGCAGCAGCAACAACAACAGCAGCAGCAGCAGCAGCAGCAGCAGCAACCGCCGGCGCAGGCCGCCAACGGAGGGGGGCGGGGACAGCAGCAGCGAAATGTCGCCCACTACAGTGTGATGGCGGGCGGCGGCAGGGGAGGAGGGGGGGGGCGCGGGAGCGCCAACTTTGGCCGCGGGGCCGGGGCCGGGAGCGGGACTTGACGGGGCGGGCTCTGCCTTCAGGCAGAGCCGACATCAGGAGGGAGGGGGTCTCCAGCGGGAGCCGGTACCCTCTTCGCAGACATCGGGAGATCCGTCGGGGTTCCCGGTGTCTCCACACCTGGGTCTGTTTCGCCGACCTGTTTTTACGGTGAGCAAGGGTCGGTACCGCTATCCTTTGGGTTGGCACTAGAGAGAACCGCAGGGACAGTCGCTCACAGAGCCGCAGGTTCAGATGTTCAGTGCAATCACAATTCAGAGTCCGTACCAGCCAGAACCGCAGGGACAGACGCTCTCGGAGCCGCAGGTCCGGATGTTCAGCAAACACACGCCCACCAATTCGCCGTAGTAGGAACCGCAGGGACAGATGCTCACGGAGCCACAGGTCCGGATGTTCACGGCTTCCACAGCTCAGAGTTGGCACTTGTAAGAACCGCAGGGACGGATGCTCACGGAGCCGCAGGTCCGGATGTTCAGTGCAAACACACCCACAACGCAGAGTCCGCCGTAGTAGGAACCGCAGGGACAGATGCTCACGGAGCCACAGGTCCGGATGTTCACGGCTTCCACAGCTCAGAGTTGGCACTTGTAAGAACCGCAGGGACGGATGCTCACGGAGCCGCAGGTCCGGATGTTCAGTGCAAACACACCCACAACGCAGAGTCCGCCGTAATAGGAACCGCAGGGACAGATGCTCACGGAGCCACAGGTCCGGATGTTCACGGCTTTCGCAGCACAGAGTTGGCACTTGTAAGAACCGTAGGGACGGATGCTCACGGAGCCGCAGGTCCGGATGTTCAGTGCAACCTTGTCGCAAATGGAACACTCACAACGCCAAACGAGAAAACCAGTAGCTTCAGCAGGCTCCCAAAAATCGGGGCTCGTTGGGATCACGGGTCGGCTCGATGGCCTCGATATGGAGGGGTTTCGAGTGATAGGTCGCAGAGAAGCTCTCGATGGCACGAACAAAAAGAAGCCCTCAACAACCCAGAACTCGATCAGACAGAAAGAGAGCGCATCCTCTACCTTCTCGCAAAAACGGGAACGAGCATGATGCGCGAACACGGAGGACGCATAGGCGACGTAGCGCGCTGCTTGGGTGGTAACATGGTGACCCCCCCAGTAGACCCCGCAGCCGTCAGAGACTATTTCGGAAGGCGGAAGGGGTTTCCACAAATCGAAGAACTGATGACTATCATTACGGGGGGCGTGCCGGTTATCACCGAGACCTCAAGCACAGACTTAGAGCGTGCGCTGCGTTACGGTAATCACTCCTCAGCAGACGGACACCTGCCGTTACTTTGGGAAAAACTTGGAAACGATGTACGCAGGGAAAGGTGCCTGGTGTTGGAGAAAACTTCAGCTCACGAGATCCCTAACCTTAGAGTCTCGCCTGTCGGGGTGGTGGTGACGCACAAGCCTAGAGTGATTAACGACCTCTCGTTTAACCCAACAGACAGAACAACAAAGGGGGATCTCAACGAAGACACTAATGCAGATACCATTCCGCCGTGCCTGTGCGCCGGAGCCTTGCCCGGTTTCCTAACCGCGTTAGTCAGCCTGCGAGCCAAATGCCCGAAGCTACGCCTGCTCATGGCCACCACCGACGTGAACGATGCCTTTCGCAACGTCCGGATAAATCCAGACCAAGCACACAACTTTGGCTACACCCTAGGAGACTTGCTGGTGGTGGACTTGAGACTCCCGTTTGGGTGGACGGGATCCCCTGGACATTTCGGAGTCACGGCGTCGGCGGCTGAACACGCACACCGCAATACCAACCTAAGCACGGCACAAATTCTTCCAGAAGGAGTAGACATGATGAAGCATGTGAAGATTGTGGATAGGTGGGAAGAGGGAGAACCCACGCCGGTACCCAGCGATGTCGTCATTCGGCCGAGTACAGGGGGCGAGCTGAACAGCCCTTTCGAGACTTGGGTTTATGTCGACGATCACGCACTGCTCAGAGCACAACTTTCCGATACCGACCGTTCTGCCTTGATCGCCTCCCAGTCCCTCGCCTCCGATTACGTACGTGCGTTCGGTCACGAAGCTGGAGAGACGCCTATCCTCGCCCCAAAGAAGAGTTCGGACTGGGATACCAAACTTGAATTTCTGGGGTTTACCATCGATTCTCACGCCCTCACTATCTCCGTGCCAGAAAAGAAGGCGCAGGCACTAAAAACAGCCCTGGAAAACGAGTGGCCAAAAGATAGGCGGCAAGCGACCGCACAAGAGGTTTTCAGCATAGCTGGAAAACTTTGGAACATGACGTTTGTGATTCGAGCTGGAAAGTACTTCGTCTGGCGGCTCTTGCGCCTTACAGGCTTGCACACTGCGAACGGTAACCAGAACCACATCGTAGATCTCGGGAAGGAGTTCCACGCTGATCTAGAGTTTTGGCGATGGGCGATCCAGCATGAGCTCGTAGCTGCGGGGGAATCCCTGAGCGCCCCGTGTTTCGTACAACTTGCGCGCCCACCGAAGAGAAAATACTTATCCGATGCCAGCTTCGACGCCATAGGCGGCTACTGCACAGAACTTCGAACGTACTGGAGGTACGACCTCCCACTAGACTTTTCGGCAGAACTAAAACGCAAGGCCGCGTGCCGCGAGACGAGTAGCGTGACGATCAATCTGCTTGAACTTGTCGGGATGGTCATGACGGCGTGGGTGATGCACGAATTAGTGGGGGACCGCCCAGAAATCAGGGGTGACCCGATCCTCATGCGCGGAGACAACTTCGCTGCAGTTTCCTGGTCAAACCGATGCGGGGGCGCGAGAGACAAGCGCGCCGGCCTCATGATGAGAACAATGGGCCGGTTAGAAATCAGGGGGGGTTGGAGATACGACGCAAAACACATCCCGGGTGTTGAGAACACACTAGCGGACGGCATCTCCCGATGGCCCCGCGCAGAGCTAGCTGAGAAAGTGAGGCAGCTGACTAACACAGATGACTGGCGCGAACAGTCGATCGGGGAATCAGGAGAACGCCTCTGCGAGATAGTACTGCAGACAAAGAACATTACCACTCGCCACGATAACATGTTGTGGAAACTGCTTACCGCCGAACAACCCTCACACGCCCTCACGAGAACCGTACCCCTTTCCTAAAAATCACTAGTCATCCACTCGTACTCGCTGGATGCCACAGGAACAGGGAATTGGGGGGGGGGAGGACGGAGGAGGCGACGGCTTTGGTGGATGCAATGGTGCAAGCGTCCGTCGGGAGCGCCACGCACCAGCTCTATGCTGCTAAGTGGAAAGCGTGGACGAAGTTCATGAGTAACAAGGGGATGGGCCCGTGGTTGCACCTCTTGGATGCGGCGGTCGTTATTAATACGTTGCTGGAGTTCATGGCCTGCCGTTTGTTCGCTTTCGACAATCAGCTTTCCACGGTGAGGGGGTACCTGGCCGCTGTAAAGTTTTTCCACAAGCTGCACCTAGGGTGGGAGGTACCAACTTCTCACTGTTTGATTGTGGCGGCGGGGAAGGGGATAGCAAGAATTCGCGGGGGCGTCGGAAAAAAGGCCCAAGTAAGGTTGCCCCTCACATGGTCGATGCTAGCCCAGGGTTACCTCACTGTCTCAGAGTTCAAGGAAGGAGGGCGAGTGATGTGGCTGGGTCTAGCCTTGACCTATTTTCTGCTTTGCCGTGCGTCCGAATTATTCGCGTACGCGGACGGGTTAGTGCACCCGGAATTCTGCCTGACACGCAACAGTCTGACTTTCTACCGGGGAACAGAGCGGGTGGGCATAGAGGACCGAGCCCTGGCTGATTCCGTGCAGGTGGATTTCATTGCATCGAAAGGGGATCAGAACAGAGATGGTCGTTCAATCACCCGCGGGCGTAGCCCACTAGGACCCGACGGGGAGGTACCGGTAGGCGCGTTCGAGGCGGTGGTGGCTATCCTGGACGTGCACCCCGAACTCCCGGGAAATGCACCTCTGCTGACCAGGCAGACGCCGAGCGGTTGGCGAGTGATTACTAGAACCGAAGGGGTAGCAGCGTTGAGAGTGATGGTGGAAAGCATTGGCTTGAACCCTGCACACTTCGCGTTGCACTCGGGAAGGATCGGCGCTGCAACTCAGATGGCAGCGCAGGGCCTGTCGGCGTTGCAAATCCAACACGCCGGCAGGTGGAAGTCACAGGCGTTCATGGTGTATGTCAGGGATACGGGGGCGGAGGGCGCCAAAGAGGTGTCAAGGGCTCTAGCGCAGAAGGGAGAAGGAAAAGTAAGCAACGGCCTCTGCCTGCGAAATGGAGAATGAGAGTCAAGTAGCCTCCGCTGGGCGGGGGTTACTTTTATGCCAGGTTGGCAGAGTCCGTAAAAATTAGGAGAATACCGTGAGACGTGTAGAAGAATGGTACCCACGATGAGATGGGGTATGTATTTTTTGAGGTCAACACGGAGTACGTTTTTCCCGATTAACCTCGGCATAGGGTAGAAAAATAATACCAGAATTCTTGAGCAATAACCAAAATGTAGCGTTCTGAAGGAAAGCGGTGTTTGGTGGAGGCGTGTCGGAATTCGACTTCAAGGGGATAGAGCTGAAGCGTCCCCTGGTGGGGGAGCGAACGCTCGTGCAGTCTGTTTGCGTTCGATTGGACAAGCACACCAAGAAAACACCACGAGGTAGTGCCCAGCACGGAGAAGAGTTTGGACGTAGGGCTTGATCGATTTTCCCACCCGCCCACCCTATCGCTCAAGAGAGGGGGGAATCAGGTTGCAAAAAGTCGAAACATAACCAACATAGTGTCCATGTTTTTGTTTTTTTGTGTTGTTGGTGTCTGTCTTTCAGTTTGAATTTTTCGGAGAATGAGAGTCAAGTAGCCTCCGCTGGGCGGGGGTTACTTTTATGCCAGGTTGGCAGAGTCCGTAAAAATTAGGAGAATACCGTGAGACGTGTAGAAGAATGGTACCCACGATGAGATGGGGTATGTATTTTTTGAGGTCAACACGGAGTACGTTTTTCCCGATTAACCTCGGCATAGGGTAGAACAATAATACCAGAAATCTTGAGCAATAACCAAACTTGTTTTGCTGAGCACCAGGGGGCCCGGCAGAACATATGATAATGGGTTATCCCATTTTTTCTGCCGCGCACCCCCCTTTTTTGTGTCCTGCGGGCCTGCGGGCCGCTCTTTGCAAGAACCACGCACCACAGTGAGTGCAGAAGTAGCGACGCACAGACAGCAGAAGTAGCGAGCGGTCTGCTGCTGCAGCTGCAGCTGGGTGTTGGTATGGATAGATTCCTCCCATCTACCTACCGCCGGTCCATCTGATGCCGCCAAAAAAAAAGTCGTGCAAAACCTCGTCTCTCACCGAGGGCGAGGGTATCTCTCGCTTGGAAGACGTTCGATCCTAAAGTTAAGAAACGTCAAAATCGGTTCAAGTCTTAATCCCTTTTTTTGGGTCAAAGTACCGGCCCAAGTCGTCCATATTCAAAAGTGGCATATTTTCGTCCTTTGGACTGTCGCATCCTCCCGATTCTCTTGTTCCTCATGAGAGGTGGTGGAGAGTGCCATCAAACCCGTACAACAGCGGAGAGCACTCTGGTTGTCCGCAATGTGTGGCAGTACTACAGTACAGCACTCACTGTGAACAGCAGAGGCGCGGGGGGTGCCCCCTAGAAAAAAAAATGCACTTCTGTTCAGCTTTAGAAGGGGANATGAGAGGTGGTGGAGAGTGCCATCAAACCCGTACAACAGCGGAGAGCACTCTGGTTGTCCGCAATGTGTGGCAGTACTACAGTACAGCACTCACTGTGAACAGCAGAGGCGCGGGGGGTGCCCCCTAGAAAAAAAAATGCACTTCTGTTCAGCTTTAGAAGGGGATGGGAGCACCGCAGATTTCTGATGTCATGGGGGTATCACACCATCATGTTTCTCATTGGGGCGTTTCTTACGTTGTGGCCGAGATTGAGCTATATTCTTAGGCCCTTTTATCTTATTTTTCGTTCAAGCTTGAGCCTTTTTCCTGAACAGAATGTTTCGTAACTACGGGCGCTATCTGTATTTGTACGCGAAGGGAAGGGGTGGCGAGTACCGTGAGACGCAGTACATTCTGTCGAAGACCGTTCATTCGTTTACTCATGAAACTCAACTGAGCCGTAGAGCCAAGCCGCGGTGAAAGGTTCAGGGAACTCTTCGCGATACATATGTGGGAGGAAACGCCATCAGGGTAGCTGTTGGTCTCCGCCGGGACAGACTGTATGTACTGGTGTTCCTCGGTTCGACGCTGAAATACGCTCGTTTTTTTGTTGTTTCACAAGAATGAGATAACCATAGGTCTACTTGGACTTTCCTTCTTCTTCCGCGGCCGGCTACAATGCAGTACATTAGTTGGCCAAGTACAAACTGGTGTATGCTCCCGTGTGTGTTATGTAGTTGTATCGCGTCCCCGACTGCTGTACATCTCATTTTAAGTTTTGTAAATATATTCGACGTCAATAAACGGTTGTCGGTTGTCTCGGCGATGCTGACCTTTCGTACCACCCCCTTCCTTAGCAACAGACGCGTAGTTTGAGGTATCGCATGCCTCCATTGACCCCCGGGATGGTGAGCTATCGTCCCCTGAATTTTAAGGACGCAACCCCGCGTTAAGGACGCTTTTTCGGGAAATCACGTGCGTCCTTAAAGCGGGGTCGACTGTAACAACGAGCTTTGCAGCGCGTCGCTTCCAACGTAGATCAGGATTTATTTAGTGAGAGAAATAACGCTCTGCCGGGACTCGAACCCATGACCTGGCCCGCAGCAGGCTACGAGGGTACCCACTGGACCGGTCGCCCGCAGCAGGCTACGAGGGTACCCACTGGACCATCGGGGCGACCGGCTTCGGTAGTAGACTCAATACAAATACTACTGAAGTGCATTTCTTTTTGTATGGTCTTGACTTGGCGGCAGTCATGGGGTGGCGTGGAGGAAATGGTATTTCAGGGTGTTGACTTACGTTGCGGTAAGGTGTTCGTCTAGACTACAGCAGTACATACGTACAATACTGCGGATGTACTGCTGTACGTTTGAACCACTGAAAACAACAAGGTCATCGTCGGTCTAGACCACGTATGCTGATGCATCACGTACTCGCCTGCTGCTGAAGCATCGTCGTAAGAGCTCGTCTGCCTGCTGCAACGATTCGGAAAATCCCATGAGACGTCCTCATATCGACGAGAAATAACAGAGGCGGTGTAGGATGCAGGATGAACAACTGCGCTGGAAGTAGTGTAGAGTGCGCCGGCTCCTGGCGAGGGAACACGTTTTTGTTTTTTGAAATAGCGCGCCATACCTCCGTATTTTTGTTTGTGAGCCCCCTTCCAACCTCCCTCGACCATCGACTGGACTCCTGTGTTTGCAACATACCCATCACCTGAACACCTTGGCATTGTCCTGAGTTGTGGCCCGCGACGTTTACTCCTGGATTTGCGCACGAAACAATAGAACGAACAAGGTGAGGCGGCTGTGCCGGGTGACCGCCTCTTATTCCTGCTTGCAAAATGGAACACGTGCGCAGGACCAAAATGAATCTGTTCAATTATCGGAGAGACAGACGACCGGGCAGCATCAAGAGTAGAGCAGGTGACGTGAGACGTGACAACTACAGCAGTACTACTGTACGCAAAATATAAGGGCGTTTGGCCAGGGTGGTTGGGAAGCCTATACCCCTCCCGTGGAGATGGCTGGACCGTCCCGCGGCAAGCAAGATTGAGTAATGACATGGGGAACCTTTGTCGCCGTTCTTGTTGCCAGTGATGACGCGCCTGCTGCTGTATCCTCGATTCATGTGGCTGTCCTGGCCTCTTCACCTCTGTTTGGCACGTTGTAGCAGCAGCAGCAGCAGCAGCAGCACTGTTACTGCAGTGGGTGCCTGTTTCGTGCCCCGCTTTGTACAGCGAGACAATCGGCTTTGGTTGTGTCCAGGGGACTGCTGTGATCATGCCATCGTTCTGTCCGTACAAGATGTGTAGACTATTTGTAGTTGAACATCAACTTGGACAGCAACTTGTACAGTACTTGCCTCCCTACGGCAACAACCAGGGTTTCTCCCCGAGATTTCGTCGCTGACCCATATTGTACGTTTTTTTGTTCTGTAGATACCGACTTGTGATACTTGTACCTATGCAGTGTTTTTGCGGTTAGCACATCAGTAATGCCAGAGGTGGCACCTCGGGCATCATTGATAAGAAGCTGTGTGTTTCCCGACGCCCGTCGATGTCACGCCCAACACCCACCCAACACTCACCCAACACCCAACACAACACCCAACACAACACCCAACACCCCCCCTACGTGCAATCGTGAAATTGACACAAGCACTCTGAAGGACCCACTATTATAAGCATAGCTGCAGGGATGCTCTCGACAATCAACTACTTTCTGTTTTGTGGAAACATGAATGCATACTTGTGAGGCATATCAGTACCTCGATGGTGCCGTTGTCGGGACGACTTGCAGAGTGCCGTCGGCCCTGAATATTTCCAGGTTGGTCTTAACGGTGCTTTACTGATGGTCGGGCATTTTCGTACTCCGTATATACGTTACCTTCACTACATGAGGACCCCCAACTGTACTTGTGGGCGAAACGATGTCCGTGTGGAATGCCTGTTCGCCGACACGCACGCCTTGAAGTGTTGCTGTGTTGTAATCCCACTTGCTCAATGGCAACTTCATGCTGCAGAAAGGGAGAGAAGAGAGTCTTGACCCATGTCTCTGTCCAAGCTAGGGCTGGCCGGTCGTCGGGCGTTCCATGCGGCCGCTCCCCGCGCTGCTCGCATCCTCTGCCTGGACAACATCGACCCGGTTCGTTGAGTTGCCTTGGGAACAAGATCTTCTGTTGCATTGCTTGAAAGTATACTTACTTGCTGTTCTCCAGCGTTAATTTTTTTATGAAAAACAGGCTTCGTCCCAAGGGGAACAGAAAGGCTGAAAGGCAAAAACACTAGGAGGCACTGCACGTGTTTGTATGGCACACGCAAAGAGAAGTTTTTCGAGCTATTTCTTTCGAGAGCCAGGAACCTGTTGTCCAGAGTGTCGGAAAAGCACAGCTAGTGGGGTTGAGGAGAGCTCACTGTAGTTGGCTCGGAATGCATTTTGTGTGATGTCTCGTATCGTCTCGTCTATATCTACACTATTTCTATGCCAACAGTATGTCCATGTCTATGTCCATGTCTATGTCTATGTCTGTGCACACCGCGTACCTTGGGTTTACAGCAAGGGCCGTCCTGTCCTGTCGAACGCATGTGCTGCTGGGCAGGTTTGCGTGGACATATTCCAAGAGCGGGGTCACCACGCCGACGTGAAGAATAACCTTTCCGTGGAGCAGCTTCACGGTATCGTCGGCAACTACGATGGCATGGTCATTCGCTCCGCCACCAAGGTAAGGAAGGAAATTCTTCAAGGTACCAAGAAGGTAGAATACCATGTGCACCACAGAAGATAAGAATATGAGGACAAGTGTGAGCCATTTGTTGTTCCATGCTCCACCTGACAATTAAATCACCAAACGGTGTGCACCTGTGGCTGGTTATGTGGTTGTGACAAAGGGCTACCGGTGGCACGCTTTGACCGATTGAAGAACCATTTAGAATTCATGATGTACTGTCCAACATACACGATGTTTCGATTTCACTCACTAAAGGACTGCCCGACTGACTTGCGTGCTGGTCGATGTGACGAATGTTGTGTCTTTGATCAACGAACCGAACAGCCAATTGTACCTCAACCTTGCACTAAACCGCGCGGGCGCTCTTTGTTCATATAGGCTACCCCTGATCTCCTGGCCAAGGCGACTAACATGAAGGTCATCGGCCGCGCGGGCGTGGGCATCGACAACATTGACGTTGCGGAGGCCACCCGAAAGGGGGTGCTGGTCATGAACACCCCTGGGGGGAACACCGTTTCGACCGCCCAGCTGGCCATATCTTTGCTCTGTTCAGCAGCCAGGCAAGGACGTCGTTCCATTTGTTTCTGTGATACAGTATTTTGGAGAATCACCGAGCAGTTCGGCAATCGTTTGACCTGAGATTACAGCTACGTTTGTGTGGTCTCGCCATTTTTTGAGCTGGGGCTCAGAGCGCGGGCCTTTGCAACAAGATACTGCATCCACCTGCCATCCCTGGCGCAGTGTGAGAGCTCGAAATTCTCTAAGCCGAGTCGATATACATAAATCTATTCTCCGGATTCGGTGTTTGAACACGACACTTGTAGATTGGTCTTCACGGCCTTGCAAGTGTGCGATTTTCCTGTGCCGCAGGTGCACGCCATGCGCCCCGACTGCCTGCCTCACGGACCTAAGCGACGACCACATTTTCATGACGACTTGTCCATGTCCACGACAACAGGAGGATCCCTGAAGCGGACATCTCCATGAAGGCTGGCAAGTGGGAGCGGAAGAAGTTCATGGGGCAGGAGCTGAAGGGCAAGACGATTGCGATCGTCGGGTGTGGGAGGATCGGGCAAATGGTGGCCAAATGGACACAGGGCTTCGAGTGAGTGTACTTTACGTACGCTATGTAGGCACGCCTCACCGGACTTGCTGCTTGCACGGTTTTGGAGAATTATTTTGGATGGAAATGGATTGAATGTCCCCAAATTTGCTACTTGTATCATTGAAACCGTTCACAGTGATGACCAAGCTAGTTTTGGCCAAACAAGCACGGCAAGGTTGTGATTGTATGCGAAGATTCTTTTCGAAGATATGTTCGTGTCGACTCGAAGTTCAGTGTGCAAATACGAAAATCCTCTCTTGAAGCCGTCTGGTTGTACTTTTTGATTCTAGTCCTGAACGCGACGCCCAGACTACTTCCGTTTTCCATATATGTTACTGCTGTACTATTTTTCGGGGGCACGTCTATCTCAAATTGATTGCCTCGGTTGCGTGAAGTCAACAAGCGTTTGCATTGGAATTTGACCCGTTGATGTACGATACTGCAATCTGTTGGCGTGCCGTCTACACCACACCTTGCCGCCAACTTGGTGTATCTTTTCCAGCATGGAAGTTATCGGTTTCGACCCTGCCCTTCCCAAGGACGCGGCTGCGGAGCTTGGTATTCAGCTGATGGACCTGCCCGATGTCTGGGCTAAGGCGGATTTCATTACTCTGCACACGCCCCTCACACCCGATACCCAGGACCTTGTCAGTGATGAATCCATCGCCCAGGTGAGCTGCTTTTATTCCACCATTTTGGACAGACCTCCGTTGATGACGAGAACGGAGATTCGTCTAAGTGGCGGAGTGCTGTTGCCGGGATGTGTTGTGTGATGTGCTGTGTCGTGTCTTGTCTTGTCTTGTCTTGTCTTGTGTTGTGTTGTTTTGTGATATGCGCCGCAACTCGGGCCGTAAAATGAATCTCATTGTCGTCTGGTAAAACTTTAGTAGTGGACGTATGGTAGTTACCATGGTATACGATTGGTCGTACGGAGAGACTTCGTATTTGTTTGCCTTAATTATCGTTCTTCCCTTTCTAAGCGACATACGTGCAATAAAAGGAGTAGTACTATATACTATATACTGCCTGGTACCAGGTACTGCGACAGCCTACCCTGGTGGTGGACGGGAAAACATGTTACGGAATCTGCGCGAGCTGACTGTTGGTACACTCGTTGTTTCTGGCACCAGATGAAGGATGGCGTGATCATCGTCAACTGTGCCCGTGGTGGCATCATCAACGAGGATGCCCTTCTCAAGGCGCTCAATTCCGGCAAGGTGAGGTCCTGGATAGTAGCAGGAGAAGCACATTGCCTAGCTGCAATCGAATACAAATAGCAGAAGCAATGTCACCTATATGCAACTGGTGAAGGCATGGCAGCAGTGCTAAGGCTAGTTGCCTTCACGACGTACGCAAACATGGTTGTATGCATCGAAGGACGATCCTGGCGAACCATATCGTGTTGATGTTGTGTGTGGCATGCATCGCTCATCGCTCCACTTTGGCGCGCTTAACATCCGTTCTTGATTGGTGAATTTGAATCCTCTACACTTGTACGTGTGCTTATTCTGTAATCCTGCAATAGGTGGCATCGGCCGCTCTGGACGTGTACAGCTCCGAGCCCCCTCCGGAGTCGTCGCGGGAGTTGCTACAGCACCCGAGACTAGTCTGCACCCCTCACCTCGGGGCTTCTACGGAGGAAGCACAGGTGACACCATAACGCCATGCCAGGCTTGTTGGCAAACACGCAGCGGGCCTTGCACATGTTGACTGCGCCTATCATTGCTTTTGGGATCTAGACTCATCGTAAGGGGTAATGCATGCATATGAAGAGCACATGAACCTCGTCAACATGGTGACTGCTAAACGCGGTAGTGTAGAATGCGCAAGACTGAGGCGAAACGATGGAAGAGTGCCTCGCTGAATCACGAAGGAGACATGTCCAACGTGGCAGAGTATCGTAATATAGAGGATCCATGTCTCCTGGTACGTGATGTATTTGTGACCAACTTGTCGGTAGGGTTCCTGCACATTCTAACTGATTCAGTGCTGCTATTGCTGCTGTTGGTACAGCGTCACAAGACATTCAAAATGATCTCGTTTTGTTGAGGTATCACGCGGTGTTTTGGTTGACTGACCGCGAATTCGTGCAGGTAAACGTGGCGCGAGATGTGGCGGTGCAAATGTGCGACACCCTTGAGGGCAAGGCCTACATAGGCGTGGTAAATGTGTCGTACATGGCCGTCGCCAACGAGGTGCGGATATTGCCAACTTGCCACCAGTGATGGGATAGACAATTGCTTGGACTGGAATTGCGTGCTCACGGAGCGAGTGTCGAGGTTTGAAGGTACCCGAACGTGAGGTTTGAATGTTGAAGGTCCGCAAACGTGGCGCCCCAGGCAATGAAACGCCCCCTCATCATGAGTGCAACGGTGTCTACCATCATGTGTTCACTAGGATAACATGGTACTGCAGGTTAAACATCCACCGTTCGAGTTGATAGGATGAGAGAGTGCTCTGCGAGCGAGCCGTTGAGACCGTTCGTTTTCCCCACAGCCCCCTGGTGCGCACCTTAGCCCTACACCCCTGACCTACGTTGTGGATCAGAAGAAATGAACGCTTTAATAGGGGCGATGTGGTAGGTGCCCAAAAGCATACACCTGTGCTTGGGGAATCCTTTCCAATACTCCAGCGGAATCTTACCCCTTGACTGGCACTGATTCGGTCATTCCGTACCTCCCCACCCTCCACCTCATAACTATTCCCTTCCTCCTTCCGTCCCTGCTCCCTTTGCCCCTCTCGCGATGGCTTTGCCGCCCCGCGCTTGTTCAGCCCGCGATGCAACCGTACATGATTCTCGCAGAGCGTATAGGCAAGATGCAAGCGCAGATCAGTTCTAGCAAGGTACGCAGCGTGTGACAGCCTTGACGTGAACCGGTATCTCTGCCGAAAACATTGTTGTAGCCTTTGAAGCCCTCTGAAGCGTCCCCCAAATGTTCCCACCATGTTCTGGATAAGCTTTGACTCGATCAATGCAACTGATGTGTACTTACTCCTTAGGTGGTCAAGGTGGGTCTCCGAACGTATGGTGGCAAAGCCGCGAACATCGAGGCGAATTCTGCTCGCCAGGTGATTTTGGCCACCGTCATGAAGGGGCTCCTGCAGTACACCAAAGAATGCAAAACAGCGCCCAGCTTGATCAACTCGCCTTTCCTGTCTAAGGAAATGGGCATCGAAACAAGCATCGACGACAAGGTGAGTACTAAGCCTCGGACGATGACGATGACTACGACGATGATGATCGCCAACACCCCACAGTGTCAAGTCGGCCGACAAGTAGCGTCACTCATGTTGCTCTGGGACTGTTGGAACGTTGATCGGTGCTCAAGTGCTAGAGTGACTGGTGTTGGCGATGAAACATTCCATGAGTAGGATGGGGTACTCTCGTGTCTAATCGGGCGGAAATCTTGAAAACGACCCAGCCTTCGCGACAAAATTGTCGATCGTTGTTTCCTGTGTGCTGTGTGCTGTGTAGATGTAGGAATGGGTGCGAGTCACGCGCCTTATTAGTTGGGTCATAGATGTAAGTGTTGAGCTTGAAACGTTGTTATGTTGTACTGCTTTTGCCGTGTCGTCTCGTGCTTTGTTGTTTTCCACACAGATCCACGCCGTCCTGGTCAACTCTCCCTACACCAACGTGATCACGGTGGATATCACGCTGGAAGATGGAGAGGTACGTGTGCAAACAGTTCAAACACAAGTTGACCCTGATACAATTTTTTGTGCTTTCTCTCTATTTTGTCATGGCTGTATCCGGTCTACTTGCGCTGCCCACCATCACAGCTTTTTGAGGATGACGGCACATGCTATTGTTGTCCGTTAGACTATGTGCGTCACCCCTGTTGTGGAGAGTACGTACGCTTCCAGTATCACCTCGCGCTTCGAATATCCAGTTTATCACGCACGTACGTTTCATTCAATACTCCCTTGGATGCAGACGCACTCCATATCTGGTTCGGTGTTCGGCGAGGAGCCCAACTTGGTGCAGATCGACAACCACCGAAGTTTCCCGGCCTTCAAACCCGAGGGAACGATCGTGATGTTCAGGCAAGAATTTCAATCGTGTGGGCTCCATCCATCTAAAGTACTGTGTGCCGATTTTGTCGTGTGTTGATACCAGGGGTCCAGAGCCACAATTTGGGCACACACCCAAGCAATCTCGTGGCAAGGACAAGGGCAGCCTTTGCTGCAACACATATGCTGTGTGTCATGCGGCAGCTGCTCCAGTTGTGCCCCCCTTTTTGCTGACCTTTCGGGGCCCCCCCCCCCCCCCCCCCCCCCCCCCCCCCCCCCGTCTCCTCTCCTGTCCTCTCCTCCTGTGGCCAAGTGTCTACCTCTCTTGTTGATCCCATCTCTATCTTCCCTGTATTGAAATATGTTTAGGAACGAAGATCGAGCCGGAGCCGTGCTGCAGGTTCTACAAGAGCTTGAGGCGGCGGAGGTAAACGTCGGCAGGCTAAACGTTGGCCGCCAAGAGGTGAGTGCTCAGTGACCTCTCTCACCTGTTGTCAGTATGGTTCGTTTCACAGCACACGCTCAGTGATTTGTTGCCGTCCAGTGTTGGTCAGCACCGTGCGGGGTACATGTGACGGCCCGGTGAGGTGCATCTAGGTTTTGCGTGGCACAAATTGCGTGTTGAGAAGACTGTTGCATGGAAACTCGTCACTCCCCATACTCGGGATTTATTTTTTGTTGGTTACCCGCACCTTTGGGTTTGGGCGCGCACCATGCGGGCTCTACTTTCGGGTCGAGCACTCGTCAAACGCATCCCGATGAATCGCACGACAGAGAGGTAAACGCAAGCATCTATGCCTTGCTCCACGTTGGCCGCCTTGCCCGCAGCAATTGTAGACTTTGCAACCGGGCAAGTATGTGTGCATAGGAATCTTGATGTCCAGTGCTGGCCCCTCCTCCGTCCTCGTACCGCCGCGCGTTCAGGGCGAGTTGGCCTTGACCATCATGGGTATTGATGGCGAAATCACTCCTGACGTGATGTCCAAGCTTGGTGCACTTTCGGTAAGAATCGCTTGCTGATTTTTGTTGAACGTGTGGGTTGCCATCATTCCCCGTGGTCGTGAGCGCGAGCAAACGCGCTTTTGGTCATCTAGCAAAGCTGTAACCGAGCGAAGATGTGGGCACTTGATGTAACATCCAGAGTGGTACCTGCTTGGCACGTGCGACCCTAGACCGAGCTTGTTCGCAACCAACATTTTCTCGTTGGCAGCGGAACCTCGCGGTCTGTCACTGATTCCCCATCGTCACCTCCCTCGGGTCGGCGGTGCTGCTTCCATTCGCCTTCTACCCACACTCAGGCTGTCCGGGAGGTGTCGGTTGCCAACCTTTCCGCGTAGTCGGCATGTTCGCAGGACTCGGAGCAGACGTGGTTTAGGTGCCCAAAAGGCTTCTTATTGTTGTGTCGATAGGTTCTGCGGGTTTTCTTTGCTGGTACAGTAGGGGAGAAGTTTGGAGCGAGAGGAGCGAGAGGCTTGTTGCGGTGTCCAACTCGTACCGCCGTGCGTTCAGGGCGAGTTGGCCTTGACCATCATGGGTATTGATGGCGAAATCACTCCTGACGTGATGTCCAAGCTTGGTGCACTTTCGGTAAGAATCGCTTGCTGATTTTTGTTGAACGTGTGGGTTGCCATCATTCCCCGTGGTCGTGAGCGCGAGCAAACGCGCTTTTGGTCATCTAGCAAAGCTGTAACCGAGCGAAGATGTGGGCACTTGATGTGGTATCTATCCAGAATGGTACCTGCTTTGCACGTGCAGTTAGTTTAGACCGAGCTTGTTCGCAACAAACATCTTCTCGTTGGCAGTGGAAAATGTCAAGAGAATACAGAGGCTAAAGTAATTAATGCCTTGTTGCGAGTCCCTCAACATTCCTTCCACCAACACATCCGTTTGGACCAACGCACCAACCTCAGAATATCTTGTTGACAGTTGAATCGTAGGACACCCGACTATGGATACGACCATGTTTTTTTCCAGCAACACCTACGGCGGTGTTAATGGGTCGCTTTCAGTCCTCTCTCTTCCCTCTCCCTTTTGTCATACCTACCTTGCCAAATCAAGTGAACTGCTACCCCCCCCCTCCCGTGTAGGTGTAGAAACTACCGCGACGTGGGTTTCTTCCGAAGGCAGGTGTGTACTCCAATTGAAAACTATACATGCAGGAACTACAAGCTTCGGCTCCGCTGACAGGTGATGAACCTTCCCCCGCTCCGAGTTAAAACTCAACCCTCCTTCAAAGCATCGTGTGCTGGTTGTTGCTCTCGACGATGGTGAAAGCGGTGTCATCCCCTGCTGAAGGAACAGTCCCCGTTTCTGCCACCATCTCCAGCTGCAAAGCAAACGATGCAGACAGTGGGTGCCACGGACATAACACGGCAGGATTATGTTTTTCATATCGTCCGCTTGGCAAGACGGCATGCGCGGAAATCTTCACCGGAGTTGATCCGCCTTCTTGTTAAACGGAGAAGAGTTCCGTGTCTGCCTCTCTGCTGCTGCCGACGACTTTCCCGCTACATCTTTCTTTCGTATACCCCCTCCATCTTACCCGGGTGGATCTTTTCTCATGATCTTCGAATGTGACAATTCCCGCGTGCGATGCGTCTGTGCAAACTTCATCTATGCAGAGTTTGAAACGAATCACCAAACTCAACACGGGACACAGCGTCTACGTTCGATGTCTGATCTTCCAACTCACATTGTCATTGGTGTTGATGTCCCCGTAAATGGATCCCGCCGGAGTGTAGCAAAACGCCAGAAGGAGGACGTAAATGTTGAACATCCCGTAGAAGTAAGCGAACACCTTAGATCCGTGCTGAAGACGCGGGAACAGAACACCGGACATAGAGAGTAGGTTGGCATCGTCATACACTTGACACAGAACTTCGAACGACCTCAACCGCACACTGAGATTAACTCTGAACGAAAATGCCGCGCACTCATTGACATCTACATGGCAGCGTCTGCCCAACCATCACCTGGTCCGGTGCAAGGGCTCCAGTGTACACAGCTGACATGGTGCCGACGATGGTAACCAGGGTGATCACCATGATGAAAATGTATTCTGAGTTCATTGACTCGATGTGGGTGAAGCTCCTGAAGACTAGGCCTCCCAGCCACAAGAAGTACAGTGTGGCAAGCAGTAGTCCAACCACCTTCATTTTTCCGTCCAGGTGGGGAAAGGGGTGCAGTTAGAGTACTACCAAGACACCTCCGTGATGCTGAATGCGACGGCTGTGCTGCAAGTTGAAACTCTTGACATTGGTCGCTAAGTACATGCGAAACGAGGCGTGGCGGTAAATAGGTTGTTGCACAGCAATGGAGCGAACGTTGGTTTTTTGAGACGTGTATATCGTACGCCAAGACACGTACAAGTTGGGCAATTGGTCATGCTGCCCAACTTCCAAAGAATGCCTCGTTGTCGGAGTGAAGACGCAGGCGAGTTGTAGCCTTATACAATAAGTCACCTTGACGCCCGTGTAGGTGGAAAGGTCGTCGAAGGTGCTGTAGGACGGGTCCCCCGTTTGCTGCACTCGCACGTAGCTGAAGGGAGGCAGATTTATTTGTGCTAATTCGTCAGTCGCGAAACAAGAATGTGTTTCGAGTTGGCGCATGATATGATCGGGCGGCGTAGGAGAAACAACAACGTTCATGTGCACACCGCAATCAATCAAGACTTAGGACGCCAGTTTCCCACTGGCACATCGAGCAAACCATGCCAAACAACTTACATGTAAGTCAGCACGGTAACGATCCAGATGAGACCAACCAGAACCAACTTCGGCAGGTACTCCAGTACAGTCTTCTTACGGTTGCGTTCCCATTCCAGAGCCGTGTCGGTTCCCTTTCATAAAAAGAGAGAGGTGTGGGCAATATCGGGAGATAGGGGCAGGGCGGCGGGGGCCGCGGGTATGAGGGCTTGGCTCATTTGCACAGCCCGCGGTTAAAAAACAATCAAAAGCATGATGGACGTGGCATCAAATCATGTAAACACGCCAAGAGCTGATAACCCAAGAACGAAACATGTAACGGATTCCAAATGCACATCACCTGCATGTTCCCTGCAGCAAGGTCTCCGAACAGCTCGAGCCAGAAGAACAGCATGAGGGCCAGGAATGTCGCCACAAAAATAATGTACAAACTGAGAAAACATACGACAACCGGACGTGGCGCGTGGAGATTATCCCTCTTGTTGTTCAAAATAGCTCGTTCCTCTTGCCGAAATTACGACGGCAAAAACCCAATAATCAATATTCCGAACATCGTGATATATGAGGGCACACGAGGTCTCAAAAGCTTTACCTGAAGAAGAAGCGAGGGAAAGGAGAAAATATTTGGAATCCAAAGAAGACGTTGTTAAAGAACAGGAGCGACAGCAGCAGCACCCCCACGCGCGCCTGTCCGGCCAAACAAACCGCGCAAAAAAGGTGTAGACGCACGGCAGAAAGTAAGCGGAAAGACGAAGATTGGGCATCGAAGTGGCAATCACTGGCCGCCCTCGGTGGTCGGATAATGGGCAACCCAAAACCTGCTAGAGGCTATGATAGGGGGTAGGATGTCAGCCGAAGGTGTGTTCCACACTTCGTGTGAACCTTGCTCGTGTAGCAAATGAAAAGAGGCGTGCATCGATCTTTCGTGGGAACCCCCCGACTCTCGCAATAGGAGCTCTTTACCTACAACCAAACAAGACCATATAGCAGATAGAGATGTTCGAATATGGTGATGCACAGGAGACCCAAAACTGCAATCAACAGCAGATAGATGCCACTTGAAAGAAGCACTAAAAACAACAAGCTAGATATTGTGATAGCTTCATTCCTGTAGCGATGTGATTTTCATGTGGCGTTACCGGAGCTGGTGTACAACATGCTCAAACCTCTACTTGACGTGGAAAAACTCCGACTCACCTGTTGTCTAGACCAGAAGTTTTGGTGTAGCTGCATCATCTCGTAGAAGAAGCCAATCTTGGGTACAAACATGAACACCAGCGTGATCACAATCCAGGCGTAGTGCCAATACATCTGATACGTCGTGAACTCCTTCGTGATGTATACGATCTCAAAGGCCAGGGTGAATTCTGGCGCATTCGAGAAAATTTGGGGCTCCTGCATATCCACCTGCAGCGAAAAAGTTTGAGTCAGGTTCGAGTGACACAGGATGCAACTCGATCTACTGCCGTGTTGTGTTCATAAGACGGGCGCTGTGCCCACGTCACCTAATTTCGAAATGAGGGAAGGAAAGACTCGCCGCATGTCTGACCGAGCTCGACTCAAAGGAAGTAGAGGCCATCAGAACGCAACGACAGGATAGATGTGGCACAAAACACCGCCTCTCCACGATCCCGGATATCGTAGTACGTCCACAAACTCTGGTGACTCCGGTCAGTGCAGACTAACCTGCATGTAGTACGTCCCAAACTCGACGAACTCTTCCGTGAGGAGCGTGGTCCACCCGCACCACCTGGTGTGTCACCGTGGTTTAATGAACAGGTAAAAACACTCGATGAAGAAAATAAGAGTACGGCGCCAAGAAACACGTTGTACTAATTCTTACACACTCAGTGTTCCCAGTTCTCTCTTTTTGGCACATTTCCAGCAGGAGTCCAACATTCGCGTACCAGAACGGCCCGGTACAGCACTCGAGATACTCCGCACATCTCTAGTGCAGAAGGCGTATCTGTTCCACTCAAAACCCAAACGTGATCAGTGTAGTGTACACGATGAATCGAACATGGCAGCAACCACACTTTTCCTAAGACACACAAAACCGCACAACACATTATGCCATCTGTGTCCTAAAGCAGCTACAAACCACACCGGCGCAAAAACACACACGACATGTTAGAGCCGAACCAGCAGCCGCGGTACACCTAGCTGCAGGTCGCCACTCACTGCTCGTTGGAAGGACACTGAATCACGCGATCTGTGACGATCCCCTGGGCTAGCTCCACACACTGGCCACCCACGTTACACTCGGATGTGCACCCGTCCGGACACGCGATATCATCTACAGGTTCCTCTGACGCCCACGACGATACTGAGTACCGCTGTTCGTATGACACCGCTCCCGAAATCGTGTCGGGCTTGTTCAGACGCATGTGCAAGTAAAGAACCTGCGCGTGGTGCGGGTTGGGGGGTGTCACGTGGTAAAATTATTGTTTTTTGCGGTGTGGGTCGCTGGAATCTTCAAGTCTAAACACGTCAGCTGTGTGGGCTGTTCGAACTTTGGAGATGCGAATGTTTTAAGCTGGGTCGGACGTTTTTTCATCGCGTCAGCATCACTTCTGAAAGCAACGGTTTAGACCAAACTTCTGCATCCTCATCACTGCTGTGTTTCCATGTGTTTCCCCTACACACTACAAAGGAACCTATGGCTAGAGAATTTCCTAAACAAGACTGCATACCTGTGGCAAGGACGACCACATGTGTCGTACAATGTGTGTGTGGAACTATTATCTAGTCGTAACGAGGAGAGGGAAAATCGTAAAATCCGTGCTGGGAGAATGCGCTGGCGGAGGGAGATGCTGAATAACAAATAAATACACCCCTATCCATGCAATTCAAACAATCCTTCATTTCTAGGAAGCATACGTAATCTCACAGAAAGACTACCCGTTCGAGATAATACTTCAGTCGAGGGATGTGTTCCAAGTCTTCAAAGTGAGTAGGAAGAAAACCGGCTTGATACTGGGCGTATGTCGGGATTATTTAGGCCTAAACTATGACTTCTTGTCAGTGATGCCAGCTAATATCACGAAAACCTCTCCCCGATCAATAGTATTCTTCGGGGTCCAACGACCAAAACATGGGGGAAAACGGGAAAACCCTGGGTCATGTGACCATGAAAGTACTGCTGTATGTGTTTTGTCGTGTGTTGTGACATTCTGCCTTCATCACAGGAACACGTCGCAGTGTCTTTAACAATTTGCTGGATCTATTTATTGCTGCTGTTGATCTACAGTTGCGGCAACTTTAGTCCATCATTTCTGTCGCAAGCGCTATTAAGGAGAAGCAGTGCATTTGATTAGGTAGCGATCAGAACCACCTTCACCTTCTCGGTCGGGGAGAAAGCATACAAAAAAGTATATGAACAGCAAGCCACGTCTCTAATGAATGGTCCTTTACAATACAGATTAAACAAAAAAAATACGCTTCTTCATTTTAGGATATCATTGCAAAACGTTGCTTGGCCCACCTGATGCCATCGCTCCATCCCGTCAATCTTCCCGTACCAGGTCACATTGAGATCTCTTGTCTCGACGGTGGCAGGAGGTGACTTTTCAAATACGTTCGGGCCTTTGATGGTGCCCACGATTAGACAGGCCAGGAGGCCGATCACATAGACCGCACTCAAAATTCCTGGTTTCACGAAAAACGGAAGGTAGGGTGAGCAGTGCATTCCATGAGCGAAGGGAAGCCTGGGCTATCTCAAATATGCTGCGCAATTCCTAGCCGTCTATCATATGCAGTCGTAGTCTTGCAGTCCTTCAAAAGTCAATGCACACCGCTCATTCGCAGAGCTTGCTTCCAAGGATGAATTTGTTTGGATGACAGCAGTTGTTCCGTAACAAGGCGCATGGCGGGAGGTACAATCTCCTGGAGAACTAGGCCCATTTCTTTGAGAATTTGCAACTAGAGCATGGTGAGGGCTACATCGCGCACACATCCACTTACCAATGCCGAATCTGGTGCTGTAGGGAGCTGACTCCAGCCGGACCTTGGCATAGCTTGCGTTCTCCATGACTAGCACACTTTGTTATTACGCAGCACACGCGTGGTCGTGCTTGGAGATCTACCGCACAGGCACACCCTATGAGGTATTGTATGTGTCAACAAAATGTTGAAGACAGTTTCTCTCCAGCCTTCTCGTACGCTTCCCCTACTCGCTGCTCGTCCCGTGGTAACGGTTGTGTGCCTGTGTTGGCCTCGTTGCTGAGCTGGGGCAATCTCTCCGACTGCAGGGATGTGTGGATGTTCCGCGCCAAAAGCGCAAGAAGAAAAAAACACAAATAAAACAAGCACACGAATCCGAAGTAATTATTGATGGAACTCCCGAATGAAACGGCTGATTTTCCTTCACGAATTTCGACTCATCATCCAGCAGGCATGAAAACAAGGCGTCCATCATCACCACTACCCCCCAATACCCGCAAATTCTGCTTGTATCTCACAGCGATGCCTAGTGGGTCCCGTCTCCCCGCTATGATCACATGCCGCACGAACCGCACACGAAGTGTTTGCTGTGCACGTCAGATTTTCTGAACTTTAACTGACGCCAACTACGCAGTGCAAGTACTTGGTGCACACACCAACACAGGACAATAATAGCAGAACCGAGCATATCGATAGACGGCGTAGCGTGTGTGCTATTCATTCATTGCGTCTTGCAATACCTAAAGCACGTATCGATTTGCAATTCTGCGAAGAAGTCTATTGTAGCCAGCAATCCGTGTCTGTGGATGGGCACACACAGCGTGCGCAACCTATTTCGACCACCAATCAATCAATCAATGTCTATCGGCGGTCAATAAACAGGTACGCAGAGTCTATGGTGGCCAGCAGTATTGTCTTCGATACAGTGCCAGCCCGCTCACGAGAACCACTGACTGAGCGACGGCTTCTTCTACAACAAATGGGGGGAGTGTACTCATTCCCGCGGTCGGTAGACCATGCCTACCTTGCTGGGACGGAGCGAAATGCCGGGTCATCATCCTTCGTTTTGCTTGTATTAATTACCCGTAAGTTGCATAAAAGATACCACGCCCCCTGGAACGATTTTCAGCGCTTCATCACTCCACGACAAAGAGGATGCTGGCATCAAACGATAGGTTGTGGGAAACCTCTCGACGAGACGGTTCCAACGCCGCCATTTCCAGCACCGCCACCGTAGGTTGCATATACGATACCACACCCCCTGGAACGATTTTCAGAGCTTCATTACTCCACGACGAAGAGGATGCTGACATCAAACGATAGGTTGTGGGAAAACTCTCGACGAGACGGTTCCAACGCCGTCATTTCCGGCACCGCCAATGTTTTTTCTGCCGAGTATTCAGGAAAAATAAATACACACAGAAAGACGACCCATTCGAGATATTTTGTACAACTAACCTTCACAGTGGACAGACACGGCGCAGTGTCTATTGACAACTTGGTGGTTTGTGAGATCTATTTTAGGAATAAAATTGTCGTAAAAATCATGGAAGGGAGAGCTACATCGGACCAGGGGGTTTGTGATGTCTAATGTGACCTACAGTAGAAAATTTGGAAATTGATTGTAGCACGTTAATTTCTTGGCGCCTTTTTCTTAAACATATTTCTTACGAGCGGGCCGGCCCTCACTGTAGACAATCTGTTACACCCCCTTGCCGCCAATATGCCAATTCAATGCGTGTGTGTTTATTTTATTCGCATCGACCGCGCTAACCGGCTGACCAATGAAAATACGTCAGTCTCAGTGCGGGTGAAAACCAAGAACACTTCTAAATCCCATTATCTGGAACCCCGTGAGGAAGCGACAAGGGGGAGACTAACCTATTATTTGGATCAAAGACAGAAACGGTGGCAACAGAAGAAAACTGCACACGTTTGCGAAGGCTGCTACCTTGCACTCGGGTTCGTTTGGAAGTGCTGTCACCACCATTCTCCTTCCTTCCAACTCCATCCATCGTTCTCGTGGCCATTTTCATACAAACCTTTCTCGACATGTATGTTTCCTCTCTAGCCCTGTTTCGTTTGTGGTGTGCGTTCGGCCCAACTATTCTGGCGCCGGTTTACTGAGGCCTTTCCGCTAATTATATACATGCCTGACGTATCATCAGCCGGGGGGTTGCACGAGGAAGGTCATCACAGACCCTCATTTTTAGGTGTTGTTTTATTGCCCTATACCTTCCCCCCCCGGCGCGGCGCCTGCCTTTGTTTTTATCACCAAAAAGGATTCAGTCATCGATTTCCCTAGTCGACCGCGCGGCCGAAGTGGTATGTTTACAAATGACCGAGGTCACTCTCCATAAACCATGTAGGTTGTTCTTGGAAATAAATCCCAGGAAAACAAACTTCCGGAAAGAGAATCGAACTCACGACCTGCCGACAAGTACGGAGTTGTGCAAATTTGACCACGGTTCATTACATTAATCCCAAAATATGCATCAATATATATATATATATGTCTTTGTCTTCACTTCAAATCAGCGCTCACAGCATTAGTGCCGTTTTCTCCAACCCGTCGTCACGCAGAAGGCCCCCTCTCAAACCTCCTCTCCTGCGGTACCTCGCCGCCTTCGATTTTTAATGCGAGAAGAGTTTAGCATTTTCTTTCCTCTGTGCACAAATGAACTAGCGCTATCCACTAGGCCAGGAGCGGAAGCGAGAGAAAACTCACTTTGCCACAAAAGCTCGCGTACGCCGGGATTCGAACCCCTGACCTGACCTCTAGAAGGTTTCGAGGATATCAACGAGACCACCGGCCACCGGGGCAACCGGATTCCATTAGTAACAAAACAGACAGAGATAGTTGATTGTGTGCGAAGAACGTATTTCGTCTAGAGATTACGAAGGTCAAGTGGACCATCGCTGAGAGCTTCAAGCTTCCATCTCGATGAGCCGATTTCCTCCAAGCGGAGCAAAAGCACGGGCAGCGATGGTTGGATGCGAACGTTCAAACACACAACGATGGGTCACGCTTGCAACGCTCATGCCGCTATACCATGGGACACTTAACAGCCCTGGTATCTTGCCTTTCCAATTGTTGTGACGTGGAGGCTGGCTGTTTTTGATTTTTGTCCGACGGTCATTGATTTTTTGTGCGCCAACCTACTCGCAGATCTCTTGCCTGAACGCTGGGAAAGTTCAGCCAAATTTCATTTACTTGTGATTGCGTGATGTTGTCCCACATTGAAAAAGAATATAATTGTTCTAAGGAGATCGAACTCTCGACCTCCTCGTTGCAACGTGTGCGCGAGAAAATACGCCCAATGTTCTATCACCCGTCTTAAAGGAAGCCGGTCGTCCCGGTGGTCTAGTTGGTATCCTCGAAACCTTCTAGAGGTCAGGTCAGGGGTTCGAATCCCGGCGTAAGCGAGCTTTCTTACAAAGTGCATTTTTCTCTCGCTTCCGCTCCTGGCCTAGGTAATGGATAGCGCTTGTTCGTGCGTACACAGAAAGAGGGAAAAGAGAGCTGAGTTCTTCTCCCATCAAAAATCGGAGGCGACGTACCGCAGGAGGGGAAGGTAGAGAAAGGCCCTTCTGTGTAACCACGGGCTGGAGAAAACGGCACTTGTGCTGTGAGTGCTGATTTGAAGCGAAGAGCAACAAAAAAAAAGATCGCTCCGGTGGTCTAGTGGTAAAAGTCGTGAGTTCGAATGCCCATGGGGCGAAAACATACGAAATTTGCAGGTGAAGAAGCGAAATACTGCTGAACAAGCTCTCGTGAGAACCAAACTTCGACGTTAGCCCCATTGACGAGGGAAACGGAGGGCTAGACGCTTCTCGCGATAAAAATAAAATTCAGCACTCACCGCGGACGTTTCTCGCGATAAAAATAAAATTCAGCACTCACCGGAGGAGGAAGGTGAGGCACGAAGAAAAAAAGAAAAAAATAGAGCCCTGGCGTTTATTTACACCCCTTCCTGCGTAACCCTGGATGGTTGTAGTTTGTGGAATGAAGTAGAACACAGAACCATTGCGGCAGTTTACAAGGACGTACATGACTCGTTATAGAGGAATAAGTGTCGGTTCACGTGTCACGTGTATGAAGAGGAATGCGGAGTGACTTCGACGATGAACATGTGGCTTGCCTCGTCGAGGTCAGTCCTGAATAATGAAGAGCTGCGTGGTGTGTCAATCAACGTTCTTGCATCTCTGAGGTTAGGGAACTAACACGAGGGCTCCTCACAGCACAAACGAACTCCCTCGATTGGACGAGGGTTTCACATTAAATAGTTAATGTGGCGGTCTCGTCGAAGATCGGTCGGAAGTTTCGAGTTGTGTACAGTAGTGGACTCGAGTACGTACCTCGCATCAAGTCGGTGTGAGAGTTTGCTGCAGTTGTGGCGAGGTAAGCTGCAAAGATAAACAAAAAGGTACTGGCCAAGCAGAGTGGTCAGGAGATTGCAGGGCGAGGCAGAAGTGCTGCACGCGGCGGCAGTGCCGCGGGTGGCGAAGCGAGTCCCACTCGGGTGAGTGTGATCGAGGTGGTGCTCGGCTCCACCCAGAAGCCGTTCGAATATGGGAAGACGCTGTCTGCTGCTGCATCGAGGTGGTTTCTGCTTCGGTACGCGGAGTATAAGCTCGTGGTGGCGAGAGGCAACGAAGGTCAGGTGGTGTAAAGGCAGCCTACGTCCATATCCGAGTTGCTGCTGGTTCACGTCCGCAAATGCTTGTCTTCTCTATACTTTGAAGGCAAGAATATCCTGACGGGGGCAGACCTGCTGGAAGGTCTGCCGATTAACGCCGAAATTCCGGGAGAGGCGTTAGTTGAGCCAGCCGAGGCGAGGGCGGGTGTGAACCGCGCCGCTACCGTGAAGCCGGGCGCTTCGGTGCTAGAACGAGTGTATGCTGTTCATAGCGCGTTGAATACTACCTTGCGGAGAACCCGAATGTGGCGCGGCTGTACCGCGACGACGACGACGAATGGCTCAAGGAGTCGGCGCACGTAGTCAGCAAGGCTCCGGTGAAAGGAATTTCACCTCCAGAATTGAAGGCAAACGTCGAGAGCTCTCTAGAGCTCCAAGGAAACTGGAAGAAGGATCCTGGATGTGTGTTAGCTGTCATGGTTAAGGAGGCGACTGAATGGAAGAAGATACAGAAGGTCGACGCGGAGCGCAAAGCCCGTGGCGGAGGTCATGCTGCTGGGGAGAAGTCTGACAAGGCTGCTTGTGGTGGTGCGTCTGGCAAGCCAAGGGGACATCGTTCCGGCGGTGGGCAAGGTGGCAAGTCCGGCTCCTCTGGGAAATGCTGGTAATGCGACAAGCCAGGCCATGTCGCTCGAGGCTGCAAGAAGGCCTCATCTGAGAAGTCTGGAGGCAAGCCTGCACCAGCGGCGGCAGGGTCTGTAAAGTCATCAGCGCGACCTCATCAGCAGCAGCAGACGGGTCAACAGCGAGAAGGTCAACAGCCGGGACCGATCGTCCAAGGTAGGGCTGCTTTTTCGGAGGAGAAGCAGCAAGGAGAGGGCGATGGCGTGGCAGCGTCTCTTCCCCCGACGCCTTCAACAGGGACGACTGCGTCACCTGATGCTACGACGCTTGCAGCGTTGCGGTCCCAGACCATGTATGGAGTCGCGAGCCTGCACGCCGAAGGAGTCGACGTGGATCGCACTGGTACGTGGTGTTTGGCTGATTTGTCTGTCCCGGGGGTAACTGAATCTACGGTGTGCCCGGCACGGGCGGTGCTAGACTCTTGGGTCAGATCGGACGTCAATGTCTGATCGTGTCACGTACAAGCTACAAGCAAGCTTTCCCAGTATTCCTATCACGCATCCTATGAAGGGTGCACATCATGTCCGGATGGCAGACGGCAGTTTCGTGCCTACAACAAAAAAGACATGTCCGTTGCGGTTGGTGTTGCACACGGAGTGGGGTCCGGTGGTGTTGGAGCCATTCCGTTTGTTCCATCACGCTTGGTGAGGACGACACGATCCTCCTTGGAGGAGCAACCCTGAAGAAGTTGGGGATAGACGCATACAGCAATCTTGCCGCTCACGCGCGCCAGAAGTCTATCGCCTCTGTAAAGGGGGTGGAGAACCCGGCGTTCCATGAATGCCGGCGTGTTGCTGTGGCGGTAGTGGCGCTGCAGCACAACAACGAAGCCACAACCGGTGGACGTTCATGATGAAGCGGTGACGCCGGGCGTTGTCTCGAGGGCCCAACATGTCTATGGCCCCGGAAGAAGAGGAGGTCCAGCGCAAGTTGCTCGGGAGCATGCGGTTCAACAGGCCGCGGGAAACGGCTTGTCTTCAGCGGGTGTGATACGTCTGAAAGAAATCCTTTGAAGGCGGTTTGGCGCATTTCGTCGGGCGCCCCGAGGGGACCCTTCGACGAAGGTGGAGCCACTGAAGGTGACTCTCGAGTCTGGCGCGCAACCTGTCAGTCAAGACGAAGGCGCGTGTTTACTCCCCCGCAAAAGCTACGTGGCTAAGTGGATGCATGGCGGCTCTGGATGCCATGGGTATGGTTGTGAAGATGATTCAGGCGGTGTGGGCGAGCCCAGCCATGGCGGTGCCCAAGCCAGGCTGTGCGTGTGAGTGTCGT
The DNA here is from genome assembly GCA_902602495.3 of Ectocarpus sp. CCAP 1310/34. Classification (NCBI taxonomy): domain Eukaryota; class Phaeophyceae; order Ectocarpales; family Ectocarpaceae; genus Ectocarpus; species Ectocarpus sp. CCAP 1310/34. The sequence goes on along the minus strand of CACKRE030005039.1, from coordinate 353,965 downwards.
CTTGTTAGTGACTACTCGCGCGCGATTCTGCAATGCGAAAAAGTGCCAAACATCATGCCCAACCAGGAGGCGCAGATGTCCATGTTACAGGGCGCGACGTGTTTTGGGAAACTTGATCTGTTGCAAGGGTACTGGCAGACGCACCGGAAGGGCTATTCGAGCCAACACGCGTCCCGCAAGGGGTGTTGAACGCGAACGGATACTTTCAAGCAGTGATGACGGAAATTCTGCAAGGATTGAAGAACTGCGAGGTCTGGGTCGATGACGTTATTTGGTGGGGTTTCAACGAGACTGATCTGCTGAACACTCTGGACGAGAAACTTCGGCGTCTAGAAGACAAAGATCTTTTCTTTGACACGAAGACCAGGTGGTGTGGCAAGGTATACTCTGGTGGACAGGCGGCCCACAATCATCAGCGTCTTCAAGGATTGGCCGACATGCGGAGGCCTGAGACGGCAGGAGAACTGATGCAATTTTCGCAAGCGGCAAATTTGTTGCTAATATAATTGCCGCGTCTGGCGGAGGTGGTGGAACCTCTCTGACGCTTGCTGGAGGAGTACATGGCGTCGGCACCACGTCGGACAATGAAGATTTCGTCGAATCGTGCGAGTAAGAGCGCGGCGTGGACGGCCGGTATGATTGAGGCGTGAATATCGGTACAGGATTTCGTGGCACATGCGGTGGCGTTGTCACATCCGAAGGATGATTTTGCTGTGCTCTGTTTTCCGATGCGTCTGAAGAGCATTGTGGTAGTTTCTTGACGCAGGTGCCACAGGAAGAGCTGGAGCGCGGAGTGTCCGTGGAACATACGACCCACGAGCCGCTCGCCTTCCTCAGTGGTACGTTCAAGGGCTCTCAGATGAGGTGGCCGACTATTGACAAAGATGGTTTCGCCATCGTTAGCACGTGCAAGCGGCTGGACTACCTGCTGTGGGGCGGCGTTAGTGTAAACACCGACCACCGCAATCTCGCGTACATATGCGATCCTAATGCGTGCGTGTCGTCGTTGCCGAAGACTACTGCCCAACGTCTGGAGCAGTGAATATGGTGTTGGCGCAGTGCCAATACTCCATCATGCACATCTTTGGCGAGAGAAACTGCTGGGGGGACTTGCTGTCGAGGTGGGTCAACGTTCCTGCCGTGAAGGTTAAGGCTGTGGCTGTGTTTGCGCCGAGCGATCCTCACGACACGAGCCGTCGAAAGTGGTTTTTCATTGAGTTCAGCACAGTGCGCGCGAACAAGTCAGAACTAGGGCGCATGGAGCGAAGGTTTTTATGGCGCCGCATGAAAAGGCCGTGAAGGATGGCGAAGGAATTTCTCAAATCAAGGTTAAGGAGCGCGAGGTCATGTGGATTCCTGATGATGACAAAGAACTACGACAACGTATGATGGTCTGTGCTCATATGCAAGGCGAGGGACATCGGGATACAGTGACAACTTTGCAACGATTACAAGAATACTGCTGTTGGTTTGGCATGGAAAACCAGGTGGAAGAGTTTGTCAAACAGTGCTTGTACTGTGTAGATCCGAGGGCGGATAAAATGGTTCCAAGGCCGCTCGGGGAAACAGTGTATGGCACAAGGCCGGGCGATGATTGATTTTGACTGTGTATATTTTGGAGAAAGTTGGCTGTTGAACGTCGATGGCTTGGATGAACGAGGTGGATTCAAAGACATATTTCTGGTAATGAATGATCGTAGCAACTTCGCGTGGTAAGAATCAACGGAGTCATGCACCGCCGCTCTCACAGTCAAGATTTTGCTTAACTGGCGTAAGACTTTGGGTGTTCCGCAGATGTGGGTCAGCGATACCGCATCGCACTTGCAGAATCAAATCATGAACAAACTCGAACAAGCTTTGAAGGTGAAGCACAAATTCGCGATAGCAAATATGCCACGGAGTAACGGAACTGTAGAACGCACGATGAAAGAAATTGTGCAATGTTTGAAGGCGATCTTGTAGGTAGAAAGGCGCGACTTGCGCGAGTGGGTAGACTTGTTCCCGGCTGTACAGTGGGCACTGAATACCGCTTATCGTCAACGTTATGCGAGCACACCGTATCATGTCATGTTTGGTAGGGCACCGCGAACTAGTTTTTCCACGCTAGCGTCCGTGACTGGAGAAGAGTGGCAAACAGACGTGCTAGATGACGAAGGGCTGGAACGAAAGGTAGTTGATGTTGTGGCTGTTCAACAGAAATTGCATAACAGGTGGAGGAAACGGTCAAAGTGAGTTGTGAAAAGCAACGGAGGCATGCTAGTCGAGGCGAGCTACCTAATTATGCGGTTGGTGATTTCGTTCTCAGGGCCCGGGTGCGTAGACCGGGTTCGACGTCGAAACTCATGATGACGTGGACATGTCCATGGAAAGTGGTCGAGGCTAAGAGTAAGCATGTATACGGAGTGCAAAACATCGTTTCAGGAGACGCACACGACGTGCATGTAGCTCGACTAAGGGTTTATTCGGATAGCGAGTTGGAAGTGACTTGCGAGTCATGTTTTTCACCATGCGTATACACAGGGCGAGTTCGCGATGTCTGCTATTGTAAGCATCGGTGAAAATCCTAACGAGAACGAAAAAATACAAGTCAAGGTAGAAGGGAGCCATTGGAAAATATATGGGAAGATGCTCTGCAATTCGTAAGTTGGAGTTGCGTCAGATGGGCCTTGACGAAGGCGTTCGTGCTAGGTTGCAGTCGGAATATGGCATCGACCTATAGTCTGGTGGATTTATATGTGAGTATTCTCATCAATAATTTAAGGAGAAGGTTGCAATTGCGTTATCTTATAGGAAGCTGAGGCCGTTATAATTCATTGCGCATATATGGATGGCATGACGCAATGTCAGTGTCGATATATTTTTGTTTTCATGCTACCGTAGAGATCTACTTTGAAGTAGTACGTTGCTTTGGAGGGTGCTGTGGATTAAAGTAGGACACAGTACTATTGCGGCTGTTTACAAGGTCGTACATGACTGGTTATACAGGAATAAGTGTCGGTTCACGTGTGACGTGTATGACGAGGAATGCGGCGTTACTTCGACGATGAACATGTGGCTTGCCTCGTCGAGGTCAGTCCTGAATGATGAAGAGCTGTATGGTGTGTCAACCAACGTTCTTGCATCTCTGAGGTTAGGAAACTTACACGAGATCTCCTCAGAGCACAAACGAACTCCCTCGGTTGGACGAGGGTTCCACGAGTTGTACGAAAAATACTCTGAAATGTTAAATTGAAGTACTCTACTAGACCGACAAGTGCATGTATGTGTAGTACACGTCTCACATTTGGGGGCATTGTCGCCATACTGAATACGACGAAAACAATCATATGGTGTGTATAGGTCGATAGGTCGTAAATCGATGAGAAGTGATGACGGCGGGCAATGTAGACGTACAAATAGCGGGGGGACAGCGTGATTGAAGGGTGAAGGGTGGGATGGGAGTCCAACTTGCGAATGCAACGGTAGAGAGAGGAGTGGTTAAAAAGGTGGTCCGACGTGGGGTATGGGTTTAGTTAAGTGGTAGGCCGACGAGATGAAAGAAGAAATGGAGGAGGAACGAGCGTCCAGGTCTTTAACCAGTTAGGGCACGGTTGATTCGCGGACAGACAGCGTGGGCAATAGCGTGGTGGCGGCGTTCAGGCCCGAAAAAACGTCTCAGCAACAGACATCGGCGAAATGGACAGCGACTGTTGGAGCTGGCGGTGCAGGTGCGTCTGTTTCTGAGCTTTTTAATGTACGAGAGAACCATATGCTCTCCGTTGGCGCTCTAGGGCAGCGTTCCCCAGAGCGTGAGCGGGGAGGCTAGGCCCGTAACTCCCATAGAGGGGGGGTAGAAGGGAAGCCAAGAGACGAGAGTATACTATGTGCAGACGTCAACAGAGGCCTCCCGGATGGGACAACAAGGACGTGCGTACCATCAACATCTCTAACTACCATATCTCGATCACTAGCAGAGCCCTTTGCACATGTTACATGTTTTACGTGCAACGAGCCAGACCACAACCCCAGAATTACCCTCACAGCGGTTCCCCGCCAGAGCCTTTACTCAATACGCTGGGCAAGGGTACACATACTTGGCGCCGCCGACACCCGTGGATACCCGCCGCCGCCGCAGCAGCAGCAGCAGCAACTGCAGCAGCGGCAACCACAGCAACAGCAACCGCAGGAAATCAACAGCACGGCACCCAGGGGCACGCAGTAGCATCAGCGCCTTCATGGTCAACAGCCTGCGCAACAGTACTGATGGCACAGACCCGGCAGCAAGAGCTGCAGTGTAGCGCCGGTGGTATAGTCGAGCAATGCCGCCCAAAAGTCAGTTCATGGGCAACAAAGAAACGCTTGAAAACGTCACAGTCCATATACAACAATTTGAGCAGATTGCACCGTCGCGCCTGCTTCGCCCCTTCTCCCGAACCCCAGACAGGCTAGCTACCCCCTCGCCCTCCCCCCTAGTATTGCTCCCTCCAGAGCTCGCTGCCTGCAGTAGGTACTCGCCCCATAGACGGCCGTGGGCCTCCGTGCCCTTGATCTGCCCGTGTCTGCCCAGTTGGCTGGTTTTTGTGTGGTCAACACGTATTTTTGCTTGACAAGAGGAGGGCGTTTTGGACCTGTGCGTCACCCAAAACTACCCCATCGTAGGACTCGTTTTGAGAGATGCTGGAGCAACGGGATCTGGAGGGGTTTCGTCTACCACCTCCGTGAACACAATAGCTACGATTTCATCGGTGGCGATTTGCGTTTACGTTGCATACGTTCGTGGCAGCAGGTGGAAAAGGCCAAACTCACATGTTTTTTTAGGGTTCGATGGGTATTTTCCCACTGATTGAAAAATTGACCGACGAATCCATAGGTGTGCCCTGATCAAGGGTGTGTAGTGAATCGCAAGAGCCAGCTCATTGGTGGCATCGAGTATCCCAGGATCCCCTCCTACAGTTGAATATGAAGTCAAAACAAGGTTTGGCGTCGCCAACCGGAAAAGCGGAAAACTTTGTTTTCGTGGTTTTTCAGCCAAAAGCCTGACCACGCGCATACACGAAAAAAAAGGGTCACGCGCAGGGCTAACAGTGACTACCATCGTCATTTCCGTATTTTACGATCGAAGCCCCCAGCAGGACCCGGTCTATAACGCCCCCGAACCGCATCGCTGCATCATTGCAGAACTTGGTAAGCCTGATACCAAACTGGTCTCTCTGCCTGACCAGAAGTCAACACGCGAGCAAAGCGCGAGCATTGCATGAAATCTCGCATTGAACGGTGAAATCGCCTGAGCAATACCAAGCATCACATCCTTTTTCGCACAGGTACACGAAAGCCCGACAAACGTCAAGTCCGAAGGGATCCCTATCGAATCGACGAGGAATCATACCTGCCGTCATGAATGCCCTCTTCATGAAAAATGCCCGCGCATACGAAGATACTCTCGAAACTGCGTAGTCTCAGATGTCTCGCCCAGCCTAAACATACCAGGTTCGTTGTTGTCATTGTTCCCATTGTCTTTACTAAAAAAAACGTTGCGGTCTTCGCTCAGTACCTTCAAATATCCGCACTGGTCAAACCCCGTGGGACGTACATCTACCTTTCTTGGAACGAAAGCCACACATTAAATGGACTCAGAAAAAAATACTTCAAATGCGGAAATCTTCCGAATGACTAGTATTGTTGCTATTGTTGTTGTCTTCACATTAAACTCGTGTCAACTGCTAGTCCCAAAATGTAGCAGAAGCTCGAGTCCGTGGTCACAAAAATGCTAGAGCTATCAGAAGATCTAAGAGAACACGCCCGAAGAGGCACACCTACAATCCATGCAGCACGTTCGCGTGCCCCAAGACTGAAAACTCTTCCAGCCGTACGTCCCAACCGGTTCTTAATACAATGATGTATACTTTGCTATGGTCGCGAAGTATCCGGAGGGCCCGGGCTGTAATGACTGGGGATCTGAGCAGATCTAAAATGGTCCCCCGGCCCAGCCTTTGCTATGGTCGCGATGTATCCGGAGGGCGGGGGCTGTAATGACTGAGGATCCGAGCAGACCTATAATGTTCCCCCGTTCCAGCCTGTTGGGGGCGTCCAGGACATGTCCCCTGACCCCCAGGATTGTACCGTCTCCTTAGGTGTGGTTTCCTGACCAACACCCAGGTGGTTAGTTACCACCGCCGGTCACGCGAGAGAAACTGAGCCATACTCTTTGCCTTTGTGCCTGACCAGCTGCCAACCCTTGTGAGTGCTGAACCTGATACGTTGATTTTCAAGTTCGTGAGGAATCATAATACTGCTGTTGGGCGTTTCTGATCACCCGCTTGAAGTTCTACCACCACTTGATTGTTCTACGTGCTCGATCTCCGCAGATATAGCTCATTATCTGTTCCCAGGTGAGATAGGTAACTAGTCCGTTTAAAAGAGAGAGAGATAAGCTTGTCTGGAACATGGTACACGTACGGTTAAATGGAGCATGTGGTCATCACCGGTTTGTTGGACTTCGCAACGAGCGGGGGTGTGACCCCTCGAGGTGATTTTTGTCCTTTTGGGGTTTTACGGTTTTTTTTAATACACGTTGTCTCCTCAATTCATCTCGTCACTGGCTCCATCCACACACTTTTGGACATCGAATGCGTTCCCTCTAGACCTCCCTAAAATGATATGCTAGCCGCGGGGAGACCCCCTCACCCTGTTGGGGTCGCTCACAACTCGTCCTGCATGCTCGGAGTGTCTTGTATGCTGATTATGTGTACTGTTTCGCGGTCATCACGCCCGCCTGGTTTCGGGTAAACTCTTTTTTTTTTTATGTGATTGAAGTGCTGTGTACCGGATCCCGTGCGTCATCCCTCACGCATTTCTTTCACGAGTTCCCCCAGTCGTCTGATGCGCGCACGGCCATACCCTCTTCTGTACACTCCGACATACTGTGTGCGACTTGACATTCTATGGAACAATGAATTGCTGTGCATCGACGTCACCGACGACAATCACTGTCATCGTTCGGCACCGGCCGGCATCATCGATCCACGGCGTCTCCATTGGGGTCATCGACCTACGGCGTCCTCGTCGGCATCATCGATCTACGACGTCCCCGTCAATCGACCTTGCCAATCGCCATTGTCGGCCCGAAGATAGCTTCGACCGATGAAGGGGAACCGGCAACCTCTGCACGGACATCAACTCAACCTTGAGGCAGCTCAACCTGCCCTAGGAAAAGGGGTGGGAACGCCTCAGCCGCCCCTCCGCACGGCGGAGCGCCTCACATACCTCCGCAGCCGCCGCTGCCTCCGCCGGTAGCGGGACACCTCCCTCCGCTGGGAGGAGCTGGAGGCGCGCCGACCGCCCAACTGGGTGGCCCTCAGCCGCCGCTGCCACCGGCCGTGGGACACTTCCCTCCACCGGGAGGGGCGGCAGGCCCCCTACCCGCACACGCGGGTGGCCCTCCACCGCCGCCGCCGCCGCTGCCGGCCGCGGGAGATTTCCGCCCGCAGGAAGGGGATGGAGGTGCGCCACCCGCCCAACCGGGTGTCCTTCCGCCCCAACTACCACCGGTTATGCTGCCCCTTCAGGGTGGAGCCCAACATCAGGCTCCTGGGCAGCATCTCCAGCAGCATCAGCCTCCGCCGGCACAACACCTTGGGCAGCAGCAACCCCAGCCCAACCAGCAGGGGCTGCAGCAGGCGGTGCCTCATCCCCCGCCGGCCAAGCAGTCGGCGTACCAACCGCCGCCTCAGGCGGGCGGGTACATCCACCAACCTTACGGTGGCTACGCGTACGCCCTGGTCCAACCGGCCTATCGTTACGGGCCGCACCAGCCATACGGAAGGTACAGCGACCAGACTCACGTGTACACGACCCCTCCGGCATCTCTTCCCCTCCCACACAAGGTGCTGGCTGTCGACCTCAGCCAACACAAGCAGCGGAAGGACATCGCCAACAAGGTAAAGCGCATGATGGGTGGTTCGACGAAGACCTTTGGGACGCCCAGCTTCCACGGACCGCTGATCACTCCACCGCCGGAGCTGCACTTCCGGCAGAACCCTTGCCTGTTCCGTAAGAGGTTGACGGATGCCTTCCGGATCGTGGGCATTGGAATCATCCGCCTCGAGGAGGACGCCCCGACCGCCGCAGGCGCGGGAAACGTCATTAAAGCCTGGCCTAACGACCTTACTGCCCTCTGTTTCAGCATCGTCTACACCATGTTTCTTACGGTCATTGCTGTCGCGGCTGCCATCGCCCGCGGCCAGGATGTCCAAGTGCATAACCTCAACGAGAGCATGGCGTGGGTGCGCTTTGAGCACTTTCTCGTCACGGACGCCGTTCGACTCTTGGTGGCATAAACCGCGCACCACGGCAGCTCCGGCCGCCATGTGGCGCATACCCTGCACAACATCCGCCTACAGGAAGAAGCGTCGTGCGAGACGGGCTTCAACCGCTCAGCACGCATTGCGCACACTGCGAACGTCCTTCCCGATTGCCCGTACCTGTCCGAAAAGCCATGATATTGGATGGTAATGACGGAGGAGGACCTTCAACATCTCATGATCCTCGCGGTGGCCCTCTGTTTCCTGCAGCGCGTGTTCCAAGGACCGTTCCACGCGTACCTCGTGAGCGTCATGGAGTACACCCGGCACTTGCTCCAGCAGCACCCCATCGACTCGCACGCCCTAAGTTTCCACCACATGCGCGCCTGCGTGGTGACCTCTGCAAGGATTGTAACGGCAAGTTCGTCACCACCCTGGCCCAGAATTCGACCTACTACGCTCACCCGAGCAGTCAACCGGCGGACAAGGCCATGTCAGCGCTTCAGCCCCACTCTCAGCGCCTGCCCCCGGGCCAGGATACCTTCTCGCGCCCAAGCCAAGCAGCACGGCTCATCCCTTGCCGTGCTGGAAGGGAAGACTGCCCGCGTCTCGCTGCCGGTGGACCGCCATGATTTGACTTCGGACTCGGACGCCGACGGAGTCAACGCCCACGTTGCTGCGGTCGGTACTGCTTGAGACGGGCCCCCGGCGACCCATGCGGCCCCTCGGGCCCCGTTCGACCGCCGCGCGACGTGACCAGCTGATTAATCGCGCCTTCAGGAGTTCAGAGGCGGGAGCGGACGCCTGGCCAAGCGGGCGATGCCGGTACAAGCGTGCGCAACTCGCGTCGCCAGCGCCGCACAGGGAGTCAAGCACCTCAGTCCGCAACCCGAGGGCAGCCGGCCGAGCGTGGACCACCCTCCGGCGCCCCGCAGCTCACCGCGGATGCGCTAGCACCCAACACTGATTGAAAGGAGATCCAGAAATACATCATGCTCCACGGGGTCTGCTTCAGCCATGCGAGGTGACATGCGTGGCAACGGATAATGCAGAATCACCACTGTTAGACCCTGGGGTTACCCCCCTGCGGAGCAACAAAAAACGGTATGCTGCGAATAGATTTTGTTTTTTTTTTGTTTGAAGGGGGCACACAGACAGCAGTCCTACTTACTTGAGCAGAGACAAGGAACTGGCAATCAAAAATGCGCGAAGACGGCGAGGAGATGGCTCTTCTCAATCTACAATCACCTGTAATTATGCTATAGCTAGAGAAGTAGCGAAGCCGATTTCCGTTTGGTGGCTGAAAAATCCGGAAACGACGGAAATTTCGGCTGTTGACGCAGCTGGCGCGAATACCTAGACGAGAGTCAAAAATCGCCTTCGCTACTTCTCTAGCTCTGGTTTCTGCGCACACAGCTAAAAAAACCGATCCCCGATTGACCTAGAACCCGACGAGTGGCATTGATTACCAGATCACCTCTCAATTTATGGCTAAGGGCGGTGGTAAAAACAAGGGTCGCGTCAAGTCCAAAAAAAAAATCTTCAAAAACTCCACGACGTGTCTTCTCGAGAGAGAAGGATGCACGTTTGTGGACGCAGCGACGGCTGGGCGCGCACGCAAGGCTGCCGAGAAGGCCGACTACCCTACCCTGAAGCGTACGGCCGCTGCTACCCTCGAGAAACTCAAAAAAGCTCAGTTGGCGAAGCGTAGAGAGGCTCGAGTCCGCAAATCGGCGGAGCAGGCCGCAGAAGAGGAGCGACAACTGTTGGCGCGAGAGCGAGTCCTGCGCGCCGATCTGAAGAAGGAGCTTGGCGAGGAGCAGCGTCGTAGAATCGAGACAGAGCAACGGGCGCAAGCAGCGATCGCACGCGAGCAGGCCTCGGAGCATCAGAGGCAGCAGCAGAGGGCTGCTGATGGAGAGGCGGTGGCGATCGTCCTGACCCAGCTGGGAAACTTGCGGTTGGAGAACAAAATGCTTCAAGATCAACAGCGCGAGATGGTTGAGATTTTTTGTCCACAAGCGGCAAGCGTGATGGCGGTGCAGCAACAGCAGCACAACCGGAATCCGCTGCTTTCCGCGAAAGACCAGCTCATCCGCACCCGGATGGAGGTAGAGCAAGCGAGGAGGGAGCTGGAGGCGGCGTCGGCGTGGGGAAAGGTTGCCGAGACGAGAAATGCTAATTTGAATGAAAAGGTTCGTGCGTGCGAGTGTGTGTGTCTTCGCCCTCGTGTGTTTTTGGCTTTGCTGTTCCCTTCTAGTGCGACTTTTTCGTATGCCACCGAGTCCTACAGGTTGATAGAACCAACATAAGCAGGACGATACCAAGAGAGGCAGGCGAAGCTGCATGCAGCTGCTATCATCGACAGACTTGGTGCTGAGAGCGAGAAAATACAGCAGGAGCAGCAGCAGCGCGCATTTTTTTTGTTTTCCCGCTCTCACAACCGCCCTGCTGTTTGCCCGTTGCCCTTTTTCTTTTTTTCGGCAACAGAACGGGCGGGTCCGCCGTCGAAGCGGGCGGGTCCGCCGTCGAACCGGTGGGGTCCGCCATCTATGACCGGTCGGGCTGTGGGGTACTGGCTTTTTGTGTGTGCCAGCAGCCTCAGTGAGCGCAGTGACGGGTGTCCACCTCGCGCATTGCTGCGTGAACGCGCTTGACCATATTTGTCCGGTCTGTTCGTGTGTGTTCGTGTGTCTTTTTATTTTGATTTGAATTCCGACCGTTTTTATTGGTCCAAGAAGGAAGAGCGCAGTCTATTTGCCACGAAAAGTTCACCCGGTTTGGGACACATTTTTGGCCTGAAAATAGGGGTAACCCCAGGGTCTAACTGTCGCAAATTGCACACCGCTGAGCCCATCCCCTTCAAGGCCTCCCCGCGACTGCCGTTCCAGAACACGACCACCCCCGGTGGCGACCGTGCAAGAGTACGACGAGAACCTCCTGTACGAGGCTGATACCCTCGCCAGCTGGACGGACTCCTGCGGGCGCAAAGCATCAGAGGACACTTCGGATGCCAGCGCCTGATGGTGCGCCCTGCAAAGCACCTTCATGAAGGACCCTCTGGGAAACACACCACCTCATCGTGGGCGGGAGCCGGAGGAGCAAGCTGCCTGTGTGGCTGTCTCCGCCGCCGCTCCCGCGGCCGCTGCGAAGCCGTTAAAGGGCTCGCACCGAACATGGGTGATGGCGTACCCATGGAACACGGCCCAACGACGGCGTTTCTACTGTACCACTGCACTTCTAGACACTGAAGCTGCGGGCGGATCCTATATTTCAGTGGCGTCCATCCACGTCGTGGAGGACACGTGGGCGCAGCGCACCTGGCTAGTGATGGTTCATGGTGTGAGGATGCCTTTGGATATTTGCATGTCTAGGATAATGGTAGACTAGGGTTTCTATCAGCCTGGTTGGGATGTTGGCAAGAGAGAAAGAGATGGAGAGAGAGAGACTCTCGTGTGCAATAACACCCTCTGTTGACCATCACCAAGGAGGTGAACCGACCAGCTCCCCGAGGCTTCAGAGGGAAGACACTGACCCTGGTCCCTGCCTAACTTCAGATGTGTCTACAGTTATCAATGACCCAGGCTGACCGACCAGGGTCAATCAGGGTGAAAAACTTTCGTGACAACAGCAGTACAAGCTATTCCTCTGCCCTTCGTGAGGCATCGGCGCGGCCTGCATCGTTGGACAGCGCTGTCTCTTCCGCCGTCGTAGCTGGATTGGAGGGCACGTGGGCCGTCTACGGAACATCATCAATGAGCGCTGGAATGCGTTCCGCCGTGGTTTGCGACAGGGCGACCCTCCCGCGAACGTCGAGCCTGTGTGGGTTACCCTCAAGCCAGGATTGCGGCCGGTCAAAGTTCGACGGCGGACCAACAACCCGATCAAGACCGCGTGGCTGGCGGGGTGCATGGCGTCGCTCGTCGCGCTGGGTTTTGTGTTCCTCAACATGCAGGCCGTGTGGGCCAGCGCCGCGATGGTGACTCCGAAGAAAGGGGGATACCGGCTCGTGAGTGCCTTTCGTGAGGCAAACAAGCAAGTAGACAAGTAGAGAAGATGCCTGGTGTCATGCCGAACCCCGAGGCAAGTATGGCTCAGTTCGGTGCGGCCAAACTCTAGGGACATTGGATCTGTTGCAAGGGTACTGGCAGTGTCCGTTGTCTCCGGAGGCGCCGGAAATCTTCACGGTTGCTAGGCCAGGTGGCCTCTATACGCCCAAGCGGGTGCCGCAAGGTATTTTGAATGCTACGTCGAGTTTCCAGGCCACCTTGTCGCGCATCCTACAGGGGCTGAACTGCTTCGTCTGGGTAGAAGATGTCGTGTATTGAGGCATGGATGAAGACGACTTGCTTGATTGACACCCTTGACCTGATTCTTGAACGCCTGGAGGGGGTTGGCGTCTACGTGCACGTTTTTTTGAGACCAGCATCACATGGTGCGGGAAGGTGTACTCCCAGGGCAAGGTCGAGCATGATCCCGAGCGGCTAAGTGGTGTGGCTACAATGCAGCGTCCTGAGACGGCTGGTGAGCTGATGCACTTCCTGCAGGCAGTCAACTGGCTGCGCACATCTCTACCGCGGATGGCGGAGGTTGTGTGGCCGCTTCGGGTGTTTCTGGAGCAGCACTTGATCGGTGCTAGGCGCCGGACGAAGCGCGTGGCCGAGAATCGCGCGATCGCTGTGAATGCGTGGACGCCCGCGCTGATCACAGCGTGGGATGCTGCGCAAGACCTCGTTGTCCGTGCTGTTGCCTTGTCTCACCCCCGCTCAGGTTGCTCCGTGGTGATGTTCCCCGATGTGTCTGATAGGCATTGGGGGAGTTTTCTCACCCAAGTGCCCCAAGAGCAGATGGACTATACCGTTGCGGTGGAGGATATGGCTCATGAGCCGATGGGAGCTTTGAGCGGCACATTCAAGGGCGCGCAGCAGCAGTGGGCCACGGTAGACAAGAAAGAGTACGCGATTGTGAGTACGTTTGAGCGGTTGTAGTCTTTGCATTGGGATGGCGTGCATATCTTCACCGATCACCGTAAGCCTTCATTTTCGACTCGGAGACTCGCGTGTCCGCATGAAAACAACGGCTCAGCGTCGTGACCATTGGAAAGCGGTCTTAGGCCAAAACGATTAGACCATCCGGCACATTTCGGGCGAGCGTAATTGGTGGGGGGACCGTCTGTCGAGGTGGGTCTCTGTGCCGTCGGTGAGTGGTCGTGCTGCCACAGTTTACGCTCCCAGCGAACCTGATGCCGCCATGCCGTCGAGGCAAGTCGTACTTGATTCACAACAAGCGGCGCGGAGTGCGCTCGGCGCGCTTGCCGGGCCTGCCACGTCGTTTCCGACGGCGGTAGGGACGTCGGCCTTGGATGGTGAGGTTGTTTCGCGTTAACATGAATGGATGTGATGTGCTTTGCATTTCAGATCAAGCGGGTGCTTTGCAGGTGCGACTGATTGTCTGTTCACACATGAAACAAGCTGGGCATCGTGGCGCCGTCGCTACCTTGCAGCGGTTGTCCGAGTACTGTTGCTGGTTCCGGATGGAAGAGCACGTCAACGACTTCGTCAAGCAGTGCCTGCATTGTATCGACTCTAAGGTGGGGGAAGAGGTGCCTCGTCCGCTTGGGGACACCGTCCACGGCACGCGCCGTGGCGAAAATGTTCATTTTGACTACCTCTCCGTGGGAACGAGTGGCCCGCTGGGTAAAGGTGGCCTGGACGACAAGGACGGGTTCAAGTAAATTTTGGTCCATAGACGACACGTCAAACTGGGTTTGGCTAAAGCCCACGGGGGCACCCACCGCCCGTCTCACTGCGCAGCATGTCCTCACGTGGCGCGAGATTTTGAGTGTTTCGGAGGTCTGGGTAAGTGATACCGCTTAAGGTCATGATTCATGAGGAGAGGAGCAATACTCATGACTGGGTTGTCTCTTGCCAGCTGTTCAGTGGGTCTTGAACACCGTCTTTCGCGAACGGTACGGTTCGACGCCGAACGACGTCATGTTTGACTGTAGCGTCGTCTACCGGCGCTGAATGGAACGTGGACGTCGTGGACGAGAGGGCTTTGCGGCAGAAGGTGTGGCATGTCGTTGAGGCCCAGTGTCACGTGCACGAGGAAGTACGAGATATGCTGCAGGCGAGACGGAGTCGGCAGTCTGTTCGTGTTGGGAGCCTGCCGAACTTTGCGGTGGGGGACTACGTGTTGGTGGCGCGCGTTCGCTGGCGTGGGTCGGCGCCGGAGCTCCTCATGACTTGAACGGGGCCGTGGAGAATTATCACTGCCGAGAGACCGCATGTGTACGGAGCCCAAAACACAGTGTCGAGTGAACTTCGAGATGTCCACGTCGCGCGCCTGCTGTTCTACGCCGATGCCACTCTCGAGAATACAGCGGAGTAAGAGGACGTTTATCACCATGCTTCCACGCAGGGGAGTTCGAGATGGCGGAGATCATGCCCACCGCTGCTGCGCGCCCTTGAATGTGCCGCTCAAAGCTCCCATCGGCTCATGAGCCATATCCTCCACCGCAACGGTATAGTCCATCTGCTCTTGGGGCACTTGGGTGAGAAAACTCCCCCAATGCCTATCAGACACATCGGGGAACATCACCACGGAGCAACCTGAGCGGGGGTGAGACAAGGCAACAGCACGGACAACGAGGTCTTGCGCAGCATCCCACGCTGTGATCAGCGCGGGCGTCCACGCATTCACAGCGATCGCGCGATTCTCGGCCACGCGCTTCGTCCGGCGCCTAGCACCGATCAAGTGCTGCTCCAGAAACACCCGAAGCGGCCACACAACCTCCGCCATCCGCGGTAGAGATGTGCGCAGCCAGTTGACTGCCTGCAGGAAGTGCATCAGCTCACCAGCCGTCTCAGGACGCTGCATTGTAGCCACACCGCTTAGCCGCTCGGGATCATGCTCGACCTTGCCCTGGGAGTACACCTTCCCGCACCATGTGATGCTGGTCTCAAAAAAACGTGCACGTAGACGCCAACCCCCTCCAGGCGTTCAAGAATCAGGTCAAGGGTGTCAATCAAGCAAGTCGTCTTCATCCATGCCTCAATACACGACATCTTCTACCCAGACGAAGCAGTTCAGCCCCTGTAGGATGCGCGACAAGGTGGCCTGGAAACTCGACGTAGCATTCAAAATACCTTGCGGCACCCGCTTGGGCGTATAGAGGCCACCTGGCCTAGCAACCGTGAAGATTTCCGGCGCCTCCGGAGACAACGGACACTGCCAGTACCCTTGCAACAGATCCAATGTCCCTAGAGTTTGGCCGCACCGAACTGAGCCATACTTGCCTCGGGGTTCGGCATGACACCAGGCATCTTCTCTACTTGTCTACTTGCTTGTTTGCCTCACGAAAGGCACTCACGAGCCGGTATCCCCCTTTCTTCGGAGTCACCATCGCGGCGCTGGCCCACACGGCCTGCATGTTGAGGAACACAAAACCCAGCGCGACGAGCGACGCCATGCACCCCGCCAGCCACGCGGTCTTGATCGGGTTGTTGGTCCGCCGTCGAACTTTGACCGGCCGCAATCCTGGCTTGAGGGTAACCCACACAGGCTCGACGTTCGCGGGAGGGTCGCCCTGTCGCAAACCACGGCGGAACGCATTCCAGCGCTCATTGATGATGTTCCGTAGACGGCCCACGTGCCCTCCAATCCAGCTACGACGGCGGAAGAGACAGCGCTGTCCAACGATGCAGGCCGCGCCGATGCCTTCTTCCAGGGCATATTTTCATATCGTGGCTTCACGCCATTGAACGCTCGACCGCTGGATCCGGCTCGACTTGCTCCGGGCCTTCGCGCTGCTGCAGGGCATCAACGGCAAGCCTAACTCGGCGGCATACTTTGTACGCCGCGGTCTCAATACCCACGACGCTAGCGTGCGAACGCGCACAGGTCCCCAATCTCGCGTACACATCGATATCGAAACTCTTTAGCGTCGGGTTGCCAAGAATAACCACCTCATTGTTGCTAGGCATAACTGCAAACGAAAACGGGTCCACCGACACCGAAACACCCAGCTGGTGTGCAAAGCAATACGCACGGGACAGGTTTTTCTGAGTGGCCTCGAGCACGCGGCGGTTCGCGACTTTTAGCTTTCCCGGGTTTTGCATGCCCCCCACGACTGCACGTCCGGAAAAGCAGCTTGCAGCTTACTCACGATACCTGCTGTCATGATGGTGAGCCCCACGCCAGAGTCCAGGATTGCAATAGCGTCTATTGCAGTCATGACAGCAGCACCACGCACCGACAAGCTCACTTGGCACTATTTTTCCTGGAAGTTCACCTCGATACCTTGAAAATCGAACCCAGACATAAAACTCCGGGCTGAACGCTACGAAACGCAGGCACGAACGGTCCGTACCCCCAGCCCCTCAGTCGACGCTGGAAAGGATGCAGGGGCAGTGGCAGCTGACGGTGACGGGTCGGGCGAAAGGAAAGGCGTCGGAGCTTTTTCGCCCTGGGGTTTGCCGGCTGAAACAGGCCGTCCACCTACATGGCGTTGGTGGAAGGTAGCGGACGATGCCCCCCCGGAGCCATGGTCCCCGCCTAAATAAGGCTGCTGCGCCGGCTGTTGACCGTGAGGGCGCTGGTGCTGCTGCGCGTGATCCTGGGCGCAGTGCGGTTGCTGCTTCTGCTGCGGCTGCTGCGGCTGCGGTCGCTGCTGCTGGTATCCACGGGCATCCCCGGTGCCGCGAAAATGCCCTCATGCCCAGCGTGCTGGGTAGGGGCTTTGGAACGGAACCGCTTCAACGGACAGTTTTGCGGGGCGTGGCCTGGCTTGTTGCACGTGAAGCACGTAACAAGCTCGGCAGATAAAGAGGCACCTGCACCGCGAGCGCCACCAGGCGCTGTCGTATTCGCCCATGTCTGTTGCTGAAACGGTTTCTTACGGGCCGGTACGCCGTCACCATGCGATTTCCCACGTTGCCTGTCTGCCAACGGAACTGTGCGCCACTCGACCGCATCACCCGGAGCGATCTCAAAGACTAACTCAGGGTTATCCTTCCAGCTACCTTGCATGTCGAGCTTGCTTTCCACCTTGACCTTTAACTCGGGTGAAGCCAACCCAGTCACAACGGCTTTGCTGATGACTGCAGCCGGACGTTTGTTTAACGCGCCCGCGGATTCACGGAAAACACGTTCAGCACTTGGGTTTCGAATAATGAACAGCGTCGATCCGATCTACAGCAGTAGCCTCAGTCCCCATGGCCACCACACGAGTCACCGCAACGAACGCAATGGCATCGTCCGTCCAGCATTCAGCATGTTTGGCCAGAGCCTCGCGCAGATCAGTTCGGTGCAAGAGGTTGCGCGACAGGCATTTGCGGATAGACTGGCGCAACAGTTAAGACACAGTGAGCAGCGGGGGTTTGGCGGACTGTCCACTGTTGCAGAGATCCATGCTCCGCTCGTACTCATTGTGCTGCGTATAGAAACGCAAGGACGAAGCTCTCGGAAAAGTGCGTTTACACTTAGGCGGTGGGGCCCATTGCCCAAGACCAAATCGGTAAGTCCACCCTGAATCTCACCGACCTCTCCCGCAGAACCTTGCTGTCCGGCAAGCGCCCCCTTGCCAGCATTGGAGCGTCTTTGGGCCATCGCGCTCCTCGAGAGATCAGTACAGCAGCTCCCCCAGCCTAGCCTCGCACTGGATGCGGCGGGGAAAACGCGGAGGAATAGCTTGTACTGCTGTTGTCACGGAATGTTTTGACCCTGGCTGACCCTGGTCGGTTAGCCTGAGTCATCGATAAATGTAGACACGCCTGGAGTCAGGCAGAGGCTAGGGCCACACTGATGACCAGAGGGGCAGGTTGGGCACAAACTACAACCTGAGGGGGCAGGTTGGCAGGCTGAGTTCGACCTTGAACCCATTTTTGCTTCGGGCTTGCAGCCCGCCGTGTTGATTGCAATAACGCCACTATCCAAGATGCGGAGTAACTTGCACATTTGGGCTGAAACCTGCCTACAACCTTCCCCCCAAAATTGTAGTTGGTGCCCCAAGCTATGCACAACCTGCCTCTGGCCACCCGTGCAGTGTTCTCTCCCCCCGTGGCCTCGAGTGACTGGTCGGTGTACCTTCTTGGTGATGGTGAACAGAGTTTATTGTTGCACACGAGTCTCTCTCTCTCTCTCTCTCTCTCGCTCTCTCTCCATCTATCTCTATCTCCTGCCAACGGCCCAACCACGCTTATAGAAACTCCAACTCACCATATCCTAGACATGCATATATCCAAAAGCAGCCTCCCACCACGACCCACTACCAGCCAGGTCGTCCACAGACACCACAGCAGCGTCTATCGACTGCGACGGTGCCGGCTTCTATAAGCAGACGAAGGACTCGGGTCGCGTGCCCCTCCTCCGTCCCAAGCCAAAGCCTAATTTTCGACCCTGGCGCGAGCGCCAACACACCCTGAACGGTCTTCTCGCCCTGCAACGGGCGGAAGAAGACAACCGGTGCAGCGTACCGGGTTGGAGGGCCTCCAGGTTTGGCGTCCGATCTGGACGGGCTCGTTGTGCCAAGGCTGGAAACGTCCTGCCGACGGCCGTGACCCCCCCTGCGCCCATGGCCGCTAGACCACCTCCGGGGCTTCGTTTCGGACTTCAGCGCCCTTACCGCACCCATCACAGACCTCCTGCGCGACAAGGCGTTCAGCTCAAAGCGGGCGCGTAACCGCCGGGGGCCGTGGGGGGCTGCACAGACAGAGTGCCTTTCATGCGGTAATCAAGGCGCTGATCACTCACCCGGTGCTCGCAGTCCCGGACTGTATGTATCCTGCTCCACACGGACGCCAGTGAGCTAGCGGCAGGAGCGGTGCTCACCCAACCTTTGGAGAACCGCGAGGCCACTCCGGGCTACGCCAGCCACCGCTTTCCGCGAACGGAGAAGATACTGTCCCCTAGGGATCGCGAGGACCTCGAGGTACTTAACGGCATTGAGCGGTTCCACACGCATTTGCAGCATCGTCGATTCACAATTGTTACCGACAATGCCGCCCTCACGTGGCTGTACACTAGTCAAAGCCTCTTGTCGAAGATGCATCGGTGGTCGCTTTGCCTAATGCGATTCCGACATCGACCTCAATTGGCGAAAGGGAGAGGATCGTACGGCACCGGATGCACTCTCCCACCTACGCTGCAAGGATCCACCGGAGACCCCGTCAACACAAGTGCGGCGAACATGCAGAGCCCCGTTGGACAGGTGTTCGATGTCGTGCCACTACGAACGCTGTCACCCCCATCAGCAGAACAGGAGAAGGTCCTGGATGGTGTTTCCCTCGCCACCCTGGGATCAACGGGGGCACGTCGCCAACCAGAGACACCTCTACGTGTGTTCTATCCGCTCCAGATTACCACAGAGCTTCCCGCGGGTGACGACCACCACCACCCCCAGAGCTGTGCTGGATGATCGGACCGCCTTGGCCCCTAGACTTTCCCAAGCGATTGTTCTCGGCTGTGGCACCGGGGGCGCGCTCATAGCCCTTCGGGGCCGGTGGCACGTTGAAGCCGTCATCGAACCGGACTGTACTACGCTGGAGTGTGCTCGCACGAACCACTGGAGCGACGGTGTACATATGGTTCGGACGCCCCTCGTGGGTAACCGGTGCATGCAGGTGTTAGCCGAGGTTAAACGAGAAGTCCTCGTTTGCAATGCCTGTCGAAGCTACCACCCTGAACAACGCGGCGACACAACTCCCCACCACGCCGCGGCCATGGTACACACCTTCATAGCCTCCAGGGCGCAGCTGCTACTACTGGTGGAGTGCCTGTCGGGGTTCGCGAGAACATAAGTATGGCGAGATTGCGGCCGCCTTTGGAGCTCGCTCGGTGGTCTGTGGAGCATGCTTTCCTGCATGACACGGACGTTGGAGTGCTTACGGGGAAACAACGAGTTTTTGTCATCGTGGTCAAGCAACGCCCAAACACTTCGGCTGAGGTGCTTTCGGTTAAGCTGACCAAGTGGAAGCTCCGTCTGCAACACCGCACACCTGACCCTCCAACGGTAGGCGCGTTCTTGGAACGTGACGGCTGCTACTTCCTGAAGCTTGTCTAAGCCGACAACCATCCTCGCTCATGGGCACATCATGGGCCGACGCCCGCCCCACGAGGATTACCAGCCACACTCCGCAGACGATGGCCCCTTTGCAAGTGTGCAAGACCTGTCTTGGGAGAAACGTCGTGATGCTCACCACGACGCAGGAGGACTTCACGGTTCCCCCGACTGTTCGCAGGATAGGCGTTCGGTGGGCGCTCGAGGAGTTTTCCCTGCCGGCGATGTTATGTGAGGCAATCACCGGACTCGGAATAATTGGTGTGGTGCAGGAACGCGTACCCTCGATGCAGTATGGAGGGAGAGCCTTCCCTATCCCTTGCCTGTCTCTGGTTAGACCCATGGATGCAACGGGTGTGGAAGACATGACGGCCGCTACTGTACCGAGTGAGGAGCCTGGTGTTGCGGAGCTACGCTATGTTGTTATACCACGAGTCACACGAGGCATGGCCCACCGGGCGGCGCAACCGCCGTCTGACCCCCCGGCTGCTCCTCCTCCCCCAGAAAGTCCAACGGCTGCACACACGCACGGGTGGCGACAGCCGTACGCGAGCCCCACCGAAAGGAAAGGTGCCTGCACGGCACACGGCGCCCACACCTTCGATACCGACACTGCGTCATCGCCTGAGCCCCAGTCATTCTCGGCGCTGAGCCCACCTCTTGATCGCTGCCACCGTCGGCCCCGTTGCCAACACCGCCGCAGTTGCAACGACTGCGCCAACTCCTGTGCCACGGCCATCCTCGACACCGACAACCACGGCGACATCGGCGTCGGACCCAGACGATAGACATTCCACGGATGACCACCTCCCGCTGGACACACCGAACCTGCGCAGAGGCCTCTCCGCTCAGCTGGCGCGGATGGAGGACACCCTGCGAGACACGGCTCAACTTGTAGAAGCGCATCGCCAGAATGCTTGCCTCCAGCCTCTGAGGTGCGAGTTGGAGGATGGACGAGGTGAAAATAGCAATCACGTCCTTGCAGACGATGACCTGCTCTAGCGCGCACCGCGCGGCTGTGCGTATGCGATTGCTGTTCCCAAACAGCTCGTGCCCGCGGTGTCTACGCTGGTGCATGGTTTGTATGGACACCCGGAAACGGCGCGCACAACCCTCTTGATCGAGAGGAAGTACCACTGGCCGACGCAAGAAAGATGTCCGCGCCTATGTTCTATCGTGCAAGTCCCGTAGGCGGAAGCGCATAGAGCAAGCAGTTGCTCATCATGTCGGCTCGACTCTTCCAGCCCTGGGAGGTTCTTGAGATTGATAACAAAACATGAATGTCCTCCGCCTAGGACAGGTACCTGCTTGTCGTGGTAGATCGAGCGTCCAAGTTTCTTGGAGCTTTTCCTTTGCCGTCAAAGGAAGCAATCGATGTCAGCCGCAAACTGCTGGACCTTAACCTCATGTTTGGACTGCAAGCTGATGGACCTCAT
Source organism: Ectocarpus sp. CCAP 1310/34 (assembly GCA_902602495.3). Classification (NCBI taxonomy): domain Eukaryota; class Phaeophyceae; order Ectocarpales; family Ectocarpaceae; genus Ectocarpus; species Ectocarpus sp. CCAP 1310/34. Next base: position 332,192 of record CACKRE030005039.1, on the reverse strand, counting down.
CCTCATGACGATCCGATGCGACCCTGGAGGTGAGTTTACGGCAGAAGTGATGCGACACCTTTGGCGCTGGCAGCGAGTCTCTCTGGACCATGGCCCCACCAACCACTTCCGTGCTCAAGGAGCGGTCGAGAGGCTAAGGGGATAGCTCCACGAAGCCCTGGCTCAACTGTGTATCTCATGGCCCCGTCGTTGGGATGACTTCGTTCCTGTGGCCACATGAATCCACCGCGTTACGCCGGACGCGTCCCTTCCTGGGGGGGGCGTCATCCTACCGAGTACTCTTCGGTCGCGAACCGCGCAGCCACGTCGACGCCATGACACAGGCCCGCGATAAGGACTCCTTCGGCCAAGGGCTCGAGAGAACCGTAACTGATCAGCAGCGGATGACAAAAGAGAACCTCAGACAACGCCACGAAGCTCGCAACCGGAAACGACAAAGCCATAACGCGAGGGTTGAACGAGAATCACCAGGTGCTAAAGCTGATATCGGAAGCCTAGTAATAGTCAAGGGACCAAGCAACACACTCCACCGCATCACCCTTCATCCGAAGTTGGCGCATGGCAACTACCCTGGCCGTGAAGGGTTATCCATGTCATAGGAGACCGCCTGTCCTTCACGGTTCAGCTGAACAGGCGACGAGTTCGTCCACGCAGAGTCGCGGCCACCGACATCAAGCCGTACTACCCGCGAGATGAGCACCTTCGACTCCCGTTCGAAGACGAGTATGCACACCTCGTGTGCTCGGTCGACTTGGCTAGGCACCTCCGTCGTCGCCGTCCACCTGTAAACACTGGTGGACAGACGGGTCCGCACATGGTGTTCGGAACACTTCGTCATGAATGTGGGAATATCAGGGCCACTTCCAGAATGGTGCGTTGTCACCCTGGATGACTGAAGACGAGGCGAGTGACAGCTTTTCTCCACTGCAACTCGACGCCTTCCACGCCCTGTACGAGGAGTAACATGGTGCGGACACCATGCCAAGACCTGTCGGTCCGCCGCTGGCGGGTGCTCGTGAGGCCACGTCCCGGGAATATGCCTTCCAGTTTTTCCCGATAGGAACACCGGTGGGGAGGGGTTTCGTCGACAATGAAGGTCAACCCAAGGTTTTCAAAGCCACCGTGTTCGACTACTGCGATCCCTACTGGCCTGTGAAACACCCTGATGGCGACTGGGAGGAACTAACCAAGCGGGAAGTGGATGCGGGCATAGGTATTGCCACCCGTGCTTTATTTTCTGCTTGAGTTTTGACCCTGTGTATACGACTGCCATGACCCTACCTACTGAGGGGATGTGATGACAGTGGAGGAACGCGAGAAGCCTCACACGCAATTTCCAGATACACCACCGTCATCGTACCAATTTTTAGGTAGAGAATGAATGAAAGAGATTCAAGATCACGATCCCCACTTTGGTCCACGAGATTCAAGACAACCGTCTCCTGGTCCAAGATCGGGACTCTCCCTTCTAGACTTTGTCTTTGCGGAATAACTAGGGGGTGGAGAGTGACTCTCCTTCCTAGGCGTCTTTGCGGAATATAATAGCTGGGAAGTGAAGGGTCGGCCTCCCCCACTCTAGATCATGTCTTCGCGGACAAACTAGGGTGGTGGGGTGTGACTCTCCGTTCTCGGTGTCCTTGCAGATTACCTAGGAAGTTGAGAGTCGAACCGTTTTGGGAACCGGATTGCCCGTCTTTTTAGCAAAGACGTTTATCACGCTCGATGCTGGGGGGGTGTTCCGGCCGGATGTCCCAACCGGTCCTTAATACGATGATGGATACTTTGCTATGGTCGCGAAGTATCCGGAGGGCGCGGGCTATAATGACCGGGGGATCCGAACAGACCTTCAGTGTTCCCCCGGTCCAGCCTATTGGTAGGGTTCAGGACATGTCCCCTGACCCCCAGGATCGTACCGCCTCCTTCGGCGTGCTTTCCTGACCAACACCCAGGTGGTCAGTTAACCATTGCCGACCACGCGAGAGAAACTGAGCCACACCCTTGCCATTGTGCCTGACCAACTGAACCCTTGTGAGTGCTGAACCTGATACGCTGATTACCGAGCTTGTGAGGAACCATATGACTGCTGTTGGGCATCGCCGATCACCCGCTTGAAGTCGTTCCACCGCTTCATTGTTCTGCATGATCGACCTCCACAGATATAGCTCATTGTCTGTGCCCATGTGAGAGGTAACTAGCCCGTTTTAAAGAGAGATATAAGCTTGTCTGGAAAAAAACTACACGCCCACGCACTACACTTGACCACAGCAGCATCATCACCCCCTCCCCAGTCCCACACTTTACCAACATGAAGTTTGTCCAAATCAAAGTACTGCTTTCTGGAGTACTGTCTGCACATTGACACCATGGTAGGCATGGTATGAGCTCGGGGCATGCAGCTGCTGTCTGAATGCGTCCATGGACGCACAGTGAAAAGGAGCAACCAACCAACGTCATCATTGTAACCGACAATCAATCGAATCTATCCCGATTGCATGTGTTGGACACAGCAGTGAAACATCGGCACTGACTACAAATATTTCCACATTGAAGGCTTCCACAACGGAGGTACGCAAACACACGGGGTATCCGCGCCATCTTTGCCGTGTCCCTCCACAAAACCGGTGACGTTGTCGAACACACCCAACACCTATTATCAGGAAAAACGGAAAACAATTGACAACACAAAATATTTGCCGGTGAGCCACGGTTGGATGTCGTCCGCCTGCTCCGGTGCCGCTGCTCCGGTGCCGCTGCTCCGATGCCGCTGTGGCCTCTCCTAGCACCACCGCACTCGACCCGCTCCGTCCGTACACGCCCTCGTTGCTGTCCTGCCCATAAAGTTCCTTGCTTTCTCCCTTGTTGCACTTAGGGTTCTTGATCTGAAAACATATCTCGCGCCGAAGGGTCAACCAGCCCAATCAGCTCGTCGCTACCTGTTCCCTCCTCCCCTTTGATGGCGAAGCCAGGTTACTGAGACAGTACAGGTCCCTCTAGCAAACCTTGGGCCGTGTTCGTAGTGCCCGTTCGCCTTTCCGATGACGTCTGCCTCCGCGTGCAGAAATGAGATGGGCAATGCTGACTACACCGACGGCCATTGAGGCCCGTGCATCTGCACTTTTGTTCCTGACGCAACACTGCCGACCCAACTCCCCCACTACGCACACGGGGTGGGAGGGGGGCAGGAGACGGACGAGACGGCGAGGGAAGAAAGCAAACGAGAAGAGACGGACTGAGTGGCGCGATACGTGCCGGATTGAAATTCTTTAAGCCAATTCCCGCCCCCCCAACGCTGCACCATTGCACCAACCCCCCGCTAGTGATGGTGGCCATGTTTGCGTGTTTGCTTGTCATTAGGGTCTCTCCATCGTGTGCCTTTTTCTGTCTCTTATTTCTTGTTATTTTCGGCCTGGTTCCTTTTTGTCCTCGCTCTTTTTATTTCCTTTTCTCTTTCCTTACTGTCACCTTCTATTTTGTTCTCTTGTTCTCTTGTTCTCTTTTTCTCTCTTTTTCTGTGCCAGATGGCCTTGTTTCTGCTTGCGTTGTGAAGTACCAAGATTAAACCAAGGGAGTGTGCCTCATTCTCGCCGGCCCGTGATGGTGACCCTTAGTCTCAGTTTTTACCTCGCATAGCGCGCAGAGGTAGTGGAGGACTCCAGAATATCTGTCGTTGATTTCTATTGACTTGCGGACCCCTCGGGGCAATTATATTTGAGTGTACATTTTTAGGGTAAGTTAGCCTGCGACCACGGGAATCGACCACGTCGAGTGTTGGATCAGTACGGACATACGAAGGTACTGGGTAGAGAGAGATCGGAACGGTTTGTAATGTGAAGACAACAACAACAACAACAACAACAACAACAACAACAACACCTCGCAGTGGGTGCGCCGCAGCAAAAAAGTATCATCGGTCCCTTGAGGTTGAGTCTAGCCCTGCTCGCTGCAAAGGCCCCCCGTTCGCTGTGAGCCATGCCTAGGCGAAAGCCTTGCCGAGGCAGCAAGGGGAACAAGGGAAGTTATACGTTTACCACAAAGAATAGAAGAAAAACCCCACCCGGAAAACGATTGAACCCGGTCAATAAGGAACAGAGAGGAATTACCCTAAGAGTCGGAGAGATGGCACCCCTGTGTTAGTGTTTTTGCATAGCGTACTTCTATCGTGTTTCACCATTTGATTTCCCGATCAATCTATAATAATCTGCTGTAGGGGGTGAGCAGAATGCAAGCAAAGCTATACTCACCCTGAAGCAAGCTGATTGAGTGACCAATGTACCGGTAACGTGGACGCTAGTCTTCCGCAAGGGGGAAAACCGTATATTTATCAGCCACTGTAGCAACATCAAAGGTGGTATCTAGAAGAAAGGATCAAAAAATATCTGTGGATCACGGAAAATATCGGTGGATCTCTCTACATAACATCTTCTACAACAGCTTGATGGGGACCGGACCAGCTCTCTTGGTGGAAACCTCCTGCCAAAGCTGAACGCACTCTGAAGCAAGGTGATTGAGCGACCTATATACCGGTAACGTGGACGCTCCCTTCCTCAAGGGGGAGAACGGTATATTAATCAACCACCAGCAACATCAAATGTGGTGTCTAGAAGAAAGGACCCAAAAATATCTGTGGATCACGGAAAATATCGGTGGATCACTTGACGTGTCTTCCTCTACACCACTTGATGGGGACCGAACCAGCTCTCTTGGTGGAAAGCTCCTGCGAGAGTTGAACTCACTCTGAAGCGAGCTTATTGAGCAACCTAAACACCGGTAACGTGGACGCTTATCTTCCTCAAAGGGGAGAACGGTATTTTGATCAACCACCAGCAACATCAAATGTGGTGTCTGGAAAAAAGAACACAAAAATAACTGTGGGTCAGCGAAAATATCGGTGGACCTCTTCACATAACTTCCTCTACATCAGCTTGATGGGGACCGGACCAGCTCTCTTGGTGGAAACTTGCTGCCACAGCTCTCAATTAGATTGGATCTTTTTTTATATATCTGTGATATGAATACAAGTATGATCACAATACGAGTGACCTCACATTTTTCGTAGCCATTTAGTGTAGCAGCTACATGATGTATTGGGTTGTTGTCTCTGACAGCAATTCTGTGAGATACAGATTGTGTTTTCGTTTTTTCACCGGTTGAATGCGCACATTACACATCACAGATTACAGATCAGTGGCTTGAGCGGGGATCCAAGCAGTCAACTTGCGGCCTTCTCCCTCCAAGATCGAACCTATCCGGATGTTGAAACCATCAGTTAATATCGAGTAGTTACGAGCTTTGTTCGGGATCGGAGGGTTTCTTCGGAGTATTGTTCCAAGGTTCAGGTAAATTGCTCACCACTCACTGACATTTTGTGTAGTGACCCTCGGTCTTTAGGAAATCATGAACTGGCAATCTCTTGGGGCCCGGCCCAAAATGAAGCCCTCTTCTGAGTTGGCATAAGAGATTTATGCTACACACTGATGCCTTTGAAATAGGGAGTGGTGAGGGCTAACTCAAACTCAAAAAAGTGTAGGACGAGTAATAGCTTTCGCTAGTAATCGGTGGTCTCGTACTGATGCACGACGACCTCCAACAGAAAGAGGAGCAGCAGCTTGCTGCATTATTGGCAGGTGAACATTTTCGATACTACTTGTGGGGTCGGTAGCTTTCCTTGGTGACGTATTGTTCGGCACTTACATGTTTGTTTAAATTCTAACACTTGTTTTTTCGCCGCATCTCGTAGTACGTAGTACAATCAGATCTGCAGATGAGCAAGTCTTCTTCCAAGATGGCTGTTATATGTGAATGATCCGCGATACACATGCATGAATGTACCTTCAGGGCCCTCAACTGAAACTTTTTCGTGGGTCACGCAGCAACCGCGCGGAATCGGGATATACTGACTGTCTCTTGACGATTGTTGATAATCCCCTGTCACGGCTCTGACCTGTCCATGATGATCATCATTGCTGTTGTTCGTGCGGACGTTTCACGTTTTGTTGTCACGAAGGGTCACTCTTCCCGCCGCATTCCCCAGACAGAACCAACGGTCTCGCAAAATCCACTATCTTTGGTATTTTCATCATTTTTTCCCAATCGCGTTGACGAGACAGGCTTGTCTTTTGGCAGTTGCTATTGCTCACTGTTGATCAGCAAACTGCGTTTGTCTCGCGGGCAATTGGTGTTGTCAATAATTTTCAAGCAATCGCGTGGTCGAGACTTGCTGTTGTGCACCCTTTTACCCGCACCCACGTGATCGTGGAAGGTAGGTTGCGTCTTAGAAATTGCTGGCTATTGTTTTCCAGCAACCGCGTTGTTGATGCAGGTTATCTCTTGGCAACCACTTGTGGTCTTTGTTTTCCAGCATCCATGTTATTGAGACAGGTTGTCGCTTTGCAGTTGCTGATATCCACCAGCAGCCCCATCATAGACATAGCTTATCGGTGCTCAACTGCTTCTGTTCGTTCAGGTATGTATTCAAAAGTTTTTCTTGAAACTACAGACCATATCGCTCGTTTCTTCGCAATCAGCCTTTCAAATTCCTGATGACAGGCATGGACCAGATTTCCTCGTCCATGTCTCTTTTTGTTGTCAGCCGTCGAGTCAGGGTGTGTCCCTAAAAATCATGAAATCGATCCCGTTCGCAATGGTACACCGGTCGCCCCGGTGGTCTAGTGGGTAGCCTCGCAGCCTGCTAAGGGCCAGGTCATGGGTTCGAGTCCCGACAGAGTGAGTTTTTTCTCGCTAAATAAATCCTAGTCTCCGTTGGAAGCGACGCGCTGCAAAGCTCGTCATTCGTAAACTTGATCGACTTCATAAGTCGCTAGGGAAGGGATTGCTGTACCCTTCTCGCGATAAAAATATCTCAGGCAGAAACCGCAGGAGGGGGTCCAACCCCCCCCACCCATGTGACCCCGCGTCTACGTTTAGTCCATTTACGCTATGTGGACCTTCGCCATGAATTCGAGGATGGGTTTGCGCACTGATGGGCTCAGGGCGCGGATTGGGTCTAACTGACGTGTCGGTGGCGGCTTGTTTTCTATATATATTATCTATTGGATCGGCGGAGGATATCAAGATAGTCAGAGTCGAATGGGATGGATGACGGAGAAGGTAAATACAGCCATACTTCTCTTTAACTCGATGCCTTTCACGCACTTTGGGAGGTATATCATAAAGACACACTTCGACCTTGACGCCCTGAATATTCGAGCAAAAGAGATCGAGATGCAGTCTCCCGTCAACAGGCATTGAAGGAACCAGATGAAACGATCGTTCGCGGATGGAATAGGGCGAGTTAGTGAGCCGAGGAGTAGTTCACGACTTTAAGGAACCGTATTGGAAAGTAAAGTATCGCGGTGAAGATTGATAGGAGCTCAAACGTCGCGAGCTTAAAAGACGACAGACAACGGCCGCCCTGTACAGTTGGTGCGATTCGGTTAAGAGAAGAAGTCTTATTGGCAGCCAATTGGTACTGATGTACATACGTATACTCCACGGTATGCTATGCATATCAAGCACCACATCGTTTCGTATTTGTAACAATCACACACATCAAGCTCAGATCGACTGCATGTTGACATTCTAGGACGATCCGCAAGAACAACGGTCACACACAGGTGGGGGCTACTGCTGCCATCATGCAAAGACCCCAAACCATGTACCCAACACCAACGGTTATCAATCAATGATCTGTTGTAAATTTCAATGCACAGGACAGATAGAAGTTACCGACCACCAGCACGCACTTCTCCACACACCCCTACTGTCTCCACACTTTCATCGTTTTGCGCAAAATCAAACGCTGGAGAGCATGCTTCTTTTTTGGCCATGACTGCTGCGGGTGCTGAGTGCCGTCGTAGGGCGTATGGGCAAGAGTTGTGACCTCGCACAAGAGCAATGTGTGTGGTGTGGCATGTGGTGTATGGCAGGGAACAATTTCGTTCATCGTCAATAAAATACGGAATATCTCGCGAACCAGATACATATTTGAAAATGAGAAAAAAATTAGGTCTGGGGAATGACGAGAGGAATCGGTTGCCGTGGTCGTTTTCAAGCTCCGTGGTGGCATATCGGAGAGAAAAAGAAATCCAAGTCGCCTCCAAAATCCAGTTGTTCGTCGAGTAACTTTATATTTTACTCAAATCAAAATCGCTAAAAATTAGGTCTGTGAAATTCCAAGAGCTGTCAAAATCCGGTCTCAGAATTGCTTTCTGATAAAAAGACACCCCAGGAACACCAAATCCGAGATTTCCGGTCATTTGCTAACAAATGAACAAAAAATAAAGGAAATGGTTTCCACAGGGGCACGCGCCTGGAGACAGGGCGTTTCGTGGTATTTTCATTTTCCGGAACAACCCCCCCACCCCTGAGAAAAGCTAACATAAGTGCAGGTCGGAATTATGGACAAATTGTCCCGGACGGACCATATGGGTGTCTTTTTAACTGTTTGAACACCAAAGTAGCGCGGCCTCCCCAGGGTGTGAGGGGGGAGTCGCGCAGTTAAACCTCTTTGGAGAATGAAGAAGGAAACATATGGAGTATTGTACTCGGAAGTATGGAAGCCTCCCGGATGGGAACAAGGGGGCACCATCATCATCTCCAAATGGTACTATCAAAGACCCCATCAGAGCCCGGTCCAAGAAGCTAGCACGTTGTTTTTCTAGTTTTGTGCTTATCACATCTGTGTGTCAACCTGCCTAGACTCACCCACGTCTCTTGAACTTGGGTGGTCTTTACAGAGAGTTACAGTGCGAATGTTGAGTTGCGAGACCGGCGTTTCTGGATGCTATCTCCGCATGTGGCCGTTTGGTATCACAAATCCAATAACCAAGGTATCCCTGGCTTCGTCTGAAGCCCTTTGGTTTTTACCAGCGGACTCACAAAGGGAGATGTCGTCTCAAGTGAGAACTCCCGAAATTTGTCACCACCAGGAATATGTGTGGAATATGAGATGAGAGCGACAGAACAACAGTAACGCTCTTGGTACAATGTCATCAAGTGTACCGATTCTCGCTTCCCGCATGCCTATTATCCATGAAAATCTAGAAATATGCGGGAATTCCCGCCTTTCGAGTGTGATAGCAGTGGCGGGCTGTTCGTTCTTTCAACGCGGGAATCTCGTCGTCTTTGCGAGAAAAGAACCAATTCTCTCATGATTGTACATTGCGCTCTAGAGGAAAAACCTGGCGTGTAAAGAGCCAATTCCCGCATGATTGTATATTGTGCTCTAGAGCACCAAATACGATGATTCTCGCGGCAGAACTTTGTGACAGCGAGGAATCAGCTAGTTTTCCTTTGCAACAGGAGACAACAGCAACCCGACGCACCCTCTGTTTGCCACAACAAGTCTCGGGGAAGCAACCGGTGGTCACACAGTAGAACCCTAACCCGTGGTTACACAGAAGGACTCCTCTTCACCCTCCTCTCCTGCGGTGCCTTGCCTTTCATTTTCAATACGAAAAGAGTTCAGCACTCTCTCCCCTCTGTGTACTCACGAACTAACGCTATCCACTAGACCAGGAGTAGAAGCAAGCGAAAAATTCACTTTGCAAGAAAAGCTCGCTTACACCGAGATTCGCCTGACCTGACCTCCATAAGGAATCCAGGATGCCAACAAGACCGCCGGGGTGACCGGCAGTGGGCAACCAACCGGAGCGGGAAAGTAAACCGCCAAAACTTCGAAAAAATCGAATGCGGGAGGCTGAAATCGAGTCTGAAAGGTGTCTATTTAGATGTGCGTATAGCTAATATATGAGCGTTGAAAAGTGAATGTGGAAAACAAACAATGGCAGACAGACCACGATATTTGGCCAATAACGACCAGCTCAACGACCAGCTCATAAAGCATTTGTTTTCCTAACTCGGTGGCCGAATCATTATTATCTTGGATTGAGAACATATCTAAGAATAGGGAGGACTAGATCCCCAGGTGGAGCATGGGCGCTTCATTCTTTACATTACAACACCTGTCTACAGATATACTCTATCAATTACCCGGTTGCGACGTTTGTCTGCACCGGGGAAGACCGAGAACTTGTTGTTTTTCGCGGAGTTTCGCCAATTGCACCAATTTTCTCGCTTATACTGGGAAAACCAAACTTGGTGGTGATCGTTCCTTCGGGTTATGCGCGCACAACGCAAGAAGCCGCATCGCGATCCAAGCTATTGCTATGCGCACTAGTTGACGCCTTATCGGCACTCTTAGTCAGATATTTACTTGCAAACAGCATGCCAACCAATACAAATGGTCGGTGCGTGCGTAAAACAAGAGAACGGGAATGTTCTTACATCAAAGAGACGCACACAACGCACACAGCAGCCCCAGTTACGCTGGCACATATGCATAGCATACTCGCCCTGCACACCAGCACGGGTTAACAACCACGGCGGTGAATTAGAGAGCCACCCCGATTCCTTGGGGGAACAACAGTGGAAGCACAGTGTAAATGAACGGAGCAGCGGGATACGAGCAATCAAGTACCAGCAATAAAAAGGTCTCTCTGTCACTGCCGTTGATGCACACCGCCGAACATCTTTTGATCGTTGGTCTCACATATTCTCCACCATTCATCTACAAGCTTCGCTTGCCGGTGCTGATGGCATATGCGGCTAGCTCTACTCATCATGGTTCTCAGAAGCCCTTCATACTGTCAACACTGAGGGAGATTTTTGCTCCAAACATGCGTCAGCGTGATTTCCCGAAACAGCAACAGATTTGGTGTGTGATTCAGCCTTCAACCTAGCCAGCCTTCAACCTAGCCGAGTCACCAACAAATCGATATTGTTTCAAAACCACTCCGACATAGGTTTCGAGCTCATCCCCTGAAGTGTTGGCAAACTAAAGAGTTCCGAGAACAGAGTGAGCAGGGATAGCAGTGCATGTGCTTAGGACCGCCTACGGCTGCTTCGGCGGCGGCAGCACGATTGGTTAGAAACAATCAAGAACCACCTCTGTTGACCGCCAACCGCTCTCATATGCATGTGTTCCGACTATGCTGCTGCCACGAAAGCATGCCAAGTACATGCATGCGATGCTGCTCCAACTGATTGACCAGCATAGTGATTCCTTGGTGGTGGTCCGTTGGCTATGGGCCGTTTTAAACACTCCAAACTTTCGTTCCAAAAACTCCAAATTTTTGTTACAAAAGTTTGGAAGCAAAAAGAATCATTTTAAACGCTGTGACTTGCTGTGATGTGGGTTTGCTCCAAAAAGAAAGAGCCGCGCGTGACACGTGCAGCAACACGCAAGCGATATACCACACACAGCCCACATATCGACACCATGGACAACAGCGTGGAGACGACGACAACCCTGCGTGGTCGTCACACCAAAGTCCCGGCAAAATGCCAGCACAACGGGTCTCTCGGGGCTGCTGTCGGCGGTGGCGGCTTGTTGTCCAGCACCCCGAACCCTCTGCCTGGCTTCAAGGGGACCGCTCGTTCGAACACGGGAGGCGCTTCCGACACCAACACGCAGAACAAGGGCGCAGCTGGGGGGCCCGGTCACGTGGCGCCCACTGCTTCTGCGCAGCAGAGAACGGGTACAAGAAGCCCGGCGGACCATCGTTCTCATGAAGTGGATGCCATCCTCCAGGACGCACGTTTCAATTCTACGTCCGACGGAGGGTCCATCCGTGTCGGCTCATCAAGCAGCGACTCAGGGAACAGCGACAGCGAGTCAGAGGACGATGACCGTGGCCGACAACACGGCAGGGGAGCAGGCGGAGCTGACGGAGGCAGCTTTAGCGGAGCTGACGGAGGCAGCTCGAGCGGAGCTGACGGAGGCAGCTCGAGCGGAGCTGGCGGGGGAAGCTCGAGCGGAGCTGGTGGAGGCCGGTTGAGCCGGGCTGGCAGCAGCACGGCGGTCGAGTCGGTGGCAAGAACCATGCGTCAGCTTCAAAGCTCGCTGAATCGCAACCGCAACAAGAGCTACAACAAGTGGTCAGCTTACCTGCTCAGGGAAGGCTGCGCACTGCGGAGGCTCAGCGACTACTGAAGGTCAAAAGACACAGACAAGATGGTAGCAANCCTGCGCACTGCGGAGGCTCAGCGGCTACTCGAGGTCAACAGACACAGACAAGATGGCAGCGGGGTTGACGCAGCTCGACATCGTCATGAGCAGGAGCAGTCCGTACCTCGCTGACTTGGAGGACAAGGCAACAGGTGATGACCCAATGATCACCAGACAATGCTCGTGGTAGTGTTGCCACGAGCCTGTTCTTTCAAGGCTTGCATGGGACCTGGGTAGCTCCGTCAAAATGTGTTGCTTTNTCAAGCAGCGACTCAGGGAACAGCGACAGCGAGTCAGAGGACGATGACCGTGGCCGACAACACGGCAGGGGAGCAGGCGGAGCTGACGGAGGCAGCTTTAGCGGAGCTGACGGAGGCAGCTCGAGCGGAGCTGACGGAGGCAGCTCGAGCGGAGCTGGCGGGGGAAGCTCGAGCGGAGCTGGTGGAGGCCGGTTGAGCCGGGCTGGCAGCAGCACGGCGGTCGAGTCGGTGGCAAGAACCATGCGTCAGCTTCAAAGCTCGCTGAATCGCAACCGCAACAAGAGCTACAACAAGTGGTCAGCTTACCTGCTCAGGGAAGGCTGCGCACTGCGGAGGCTCAGCGACTACTGAAGGTCAAAAGACACAGACAAGATGGTAGCAAGGTCGACGCAGCTCGACATCGTCATGAGCAGGGGCAGTCCGTATCTCGCTGACTTGGAGGACAAGGCAACAGGTGAAGACCCAATGATCACCAGACAATGCTCGTGGTAGTGTTGCCACGAGCCTGTTCTTTCAAGGCTTGCATGGGACCTGGGTAGCTCCGTCGAAATGTGTTGCTTTTCCTACGTTCGTGATTTTGCGGTGTTGCCTTTGGGAGAAAAAGCGTGCTGTGTTTCGACAGCGGGGAGCAACCGCACAACAGATTTATTTTTGGACGATAACATCCCAGCAGTTTTTCTTTCTTCGTGGCGTGAGAGAGAAAAAGGGAGGCGGCGATGCCTTGTGCCTCCGATCCAGGCACGGCATGTGTCGTACCAATTCCTGTAGGAGTCGCAAGCAGTCGAGGAAGTGAGTTACAGTAGATGCTCTGCGAACAAGCAGTCCTGACACGGAAGCGCAGCGTCCAACCCTGCCGTAAGAGTAAAATGCTGCAAAAGCAAGGAAACCCTCGCCAGCCAGGTTTTCGGCGAGCTTGTGCCGAGGAATGTAGGGGTGTGTTTGTGCCGAGGAATGAACAACCTCCGACACGGCCCTGCCCATCCTTCGCTCGTTGGCGCTGATGGTATTGTCAGGTCGATCGCCACCATCGAAGCCGCCAGCATCTAGCGCGGAGGCGCAACGAGTTCCTCAAAACCTCATCACAGCGGTACGCGCTGCAATCCGGAGTGGGCTCAGCCCCGAGCCGAACAAGATGTACGACTGTGATGGCAAGTCGTACACGGTCGCCGCCATCATGGCGGCGATCAAGGAGGAAGATCGCGCCGATGGGCGGGGCGAGGGCATCGGACAGCGGAGGAAGAGCAAGCACTGCGTCCCTCGCTTTTGTGAACTTCTGATGCATCCGCAGTTCAGGGAGAGGTTTGGCGTCAGTAGGTTGCAACTGAGCAAGAAGGAGCTGGACGTCAAGCAGAAGGGGACGACCCGGGACATCCATCTCGAGATTTGGGAGGCGTTCAAGGACGAAAAGTTCAAGGTGAGGTGCTTTCTCAATTTTTTTGCATGTCCCAGTTTGATCCAGGTGTAGTGACGGTGGTACCCTCCGTTGTGGCCTGCACGAGGCGGTACTTTTTTGTGATTAGTACCTGCATGCACGCCGCATACCACTTGCGGTCCCGAGGGCAAACCTTCCGTGTTTCTTTGCTGTGCACATTTTGGCGAACCAAGTCAAAGATAGAGGATCAAAACGCAAGCGCCCCCCCCGTTGCCTGTAATTTGTGCCAACAACGTAACATTGCAGGTGCCCAGTTCCTTCGCGGACGACAGCAACATCTTTGGCGCCAGCATCAACCCCAACGTCGTACACCAGCCGGACATCAGCTTCCAAAAGTTCGCGACCATGAGGACCGACCTCTTCAAGGACCACGGCGAAATGTACTCCAACTTCAAGAAATCTGGCAGCAACGGAGAGATGTTTTCCTTCTGCAAGGGTGAGTTTAATACTCCGGCCCGACCATGTTGTTTCTGTTGTGTAGTGACAAAACAAGTCTTTTGTATGTTTGAGGGTAGACGAGGTGCACGGGGTATTTAGTGTTTGAATGCTCGCGAGCGCGTGCGTGTGTGGTGCTTGTGTTTGGCCCCTCCATCCTGGCGCGTGCTCCCCATCGTGTTGCGTCCAAAAGCATGTAGGTTTNCTGCAAGGGTGAGTTTAATACTCCGGCCCGACCATGTTGTTTCTGTTGTGTAGTGACAAAACAAGTCTTTTGTATGTTTGAGGGTAGACGAGGTGCACGGGGTATTTAGTGTTTGAATGCTCGCGAGCGCGTGCGTGTGTGGTGCTTGTGTTTGGCCTCTCCATCCTGGCGCGTGCTCCCCATCGTGTTGCGTCGAAAAGCATGTAGGTTTGTGCATCCATGGGCCCAGAACTAACCTTAGACGGTAGTCAACGCCAAACAACGCAAAGTTCCTCTTGACGTTTGTGATCGAATGCTGACAAATCTCGGCTTGCGCTTGATCATCTACTTCGCCCCCCCGCCCTCCCCCCCCACATCCAATCCCGACCCCTCCCCGAAAAAGCAGAAAGCTTAGACACATACTACTTCGGGCTGACGGCCGAGAAGTGCCCTGACATCCTGACCGTGTGCGACCAGATGCTCCCCGACGGCACCGCGAGGGAGAGTACGGGGGTGGAGACCGCGGGAGAAGGACACAGTGGTGCCCAGGGCGCTTCGGCGGATACTAGTAAGCGGAAGGTCGCGAAGGTGGAATCCAGGGAGAGGAACGTGGGCGTCAGTGGCCACCAGAAGAAAAAGAGGAAGCAGGACGCGCAGATCGAGAACACGGCGAAGGTCGCTATGTCCGCGGTGAAGGGGGAGCTCGGTCTTGACGCCCTGTTCGGAACGTCGTCCGCACCCACGTACGCCGGCGCCCCGACATCCTTCTACGACACGAAGGAGGGGTTAGAGAACAAGACGACCAAACTCGAACATATCGCCAAGCTCCGCAAAGAACTCCAGGAAATCAAGAAGGATATCAAGAAGGAGAAGGAGCTGGGTTCGGACGCTGACGAAGAAGACGTACAGCTTTTGCGGGACCGGGCGACGACCTTCAGGGCCCAAATCACAAAAGAAACGGTGGCAGCTAGTGAGGTTGGCTAGGTAGCCGGCACATGGGTGCGTGAGGCGCGGGCGGTTAGCACCTATATGTTGTGGACGGCGCCGGCTGTGCTGGTGTCTTCTCAATACTTTTTAATCTCCTCCTATATCCCGTGTTACAAATACCATGTTTGGTGGGGTCTTTGGCTGCATCTTGACTTAGACATGCATGTTGGCGTAGCCTTTTCTTTTTTCCTAGTTGACACGTAATATTCGCTCGGATGGGCCACAACAACACGTAAGTTAGGGATGGAGGCGTTTGGCGGCAGGGCAGGGTAGATGCGAATCGAAGTGGTGGTTTTTTATGGTGGTGGCGTACAAGATTAAAGAGATGCAACTGGTCCATCCGTTGCAGACCCTCATTATCCCTAAGCGTAATTTCCCAGCAGCACAACTATGTGTATGCCGTCTGTTTCTCGCGCGGCACTTCACCACCTCACCCTTTATGCCATTCTGGCATAAGCGAGAGAGTATTATTTGGTAATGTCGTAGTGTGGCTGCATCGTTCCTTGTGTTGTTGTGCCTTCGTTGCTTTCTTCGGCAGCGCCCACAAGGCACGGCAAGGAGATGTAATGTTGTGTTGCGACAAGGCACGTTGTTTTTTTTCCGTCGTGCATGGTTGGTCCGGCGATTTTTCGGCGGCGGCTTGCTGCCATGCCCTATGCCTACCAATGTGGGGATGCAGGTTATTTTGTGCGTTGCATCACCGCGGAGGTGGAGTGTCGCCGCGTTAGTCTTGTTGTTTGTAGCGCCGTTGTGGGGCTGTTTGTACGTCTTGTTGTCTGATTGCGTTTTTGTTCTTGACAGCACCCAGAACAAGGCAGGAAGATATGACCATTTAAACAGACGTCTCGTCGGGCGGGGCGAATGAATCCCGTTTTGTTTTTCTTTCACTGTCTTGGCTCGGTGTTTTTTTCTGCGTTCACCGTCCATACCCATCGTCTGCATGGTTGATCCGACGTGGGGATACAATCAAAATGTCAACGCGGTCAACACGAAATTAAAGAGAACCGCGCAAATGATCTCAAACCAACGGCATGGTATTTCTCCCTGCGCGGTCGGTACTTGCACATGTCTGATACCACGCTGGCCGCTACGCGCTCAAAGACCGAAGAGTATTCTAAGGGTGCTTTGGCCCCGGATCGCTAACGGGCGACAAATCAGCCCCTTCATTGCTTGGGGGTGACACTTTTTACCGACAACAGGAGATCCCGCGCGCAGCAACGAACGAAAAAATTTCGCCGAGAGAAAGGGACCGCTCATTCTCCAAACACTACTGCGAATTGTAGCACACGTCTCGCATTCATCGGAGGGACTTTTGTCGCAAAAATAAATGGGAAACCAAAAGAGTAAAGGGCACACAAATACGCACATGCACACACGACAAGACACGTACGCCCCTAAGCCCCTTCCTGTTAAGGGCAGGCCAATATCTCACGGTACCCCCCGCGTCTCCACGACGAATCTCGAGTACCCGACCACCTCACCCCAGCCCCATCTGGCCACCCGCCAAACCTTCATGTGTTCCTCGACCCTTTTTCTCCCTCCCCGAATATGCCCTACTTTCAAGCACCGTAGTCCAGAGCGGGTTCAACCCGCACAGAGCCCCTTCCACCTGTCAGCCCTCGATTACTACAGTGCCTCGTTGCGCTGCAGGTTGTATAGAGGGCGGTATTGTCGCCTGTTGTCCAGTAGCATCCTCAGCGCCAGGCGGGTGGGGACGTCTCCCGACCTCGTCGGCTTCGGCACCCCCGTGTCGGTTGTTTGAAAGTCTTCCGGCAGCGTGTCGTTTTCCGTCAGATGGGGACGGTCGCGCCCGGTCTCCGTGTCTTCCTCTGACATGTGGACCGGCTTCACTTGCTCGTCGCGGAGGTAGTTGTGCAGACGAAAGAGGGCCGTGATGAGGGCGCTGCGGCCTGCGAACTGGACCCGCAACGGCCTCCACAAAATCCCCCACTGCCCCGCGAGGACGCCGTAAGTTTGCTCCATCTTCACTCGCAGTTGACTCAGGTGGAAGTTGAACGAGTCTTCGACTCGTGGCAGCAACTTCCCCGGGTACGGCGTGAGGAGATGATCGCTGAGAGGGTACGCCGCGTCGCCTAGCACGTAGTACCCAGGCGGTAGGCGCGCCACCGAGTCTGACAGCGAAGAACGATTCCATGCTGTCCAGTCATTCGTCGCACCGGCCGAAATGGCCGACATGCTGCAGAAGCGGTAGTTGGCGTCACAGGTCGCCTGGATGTTCAACCCGTACCCACTCTTGTTCCCGGAAAAGTAGGAGAGCACGTTCGGGGTATCCACCGGAGAATGGGCGATGGTCTTGACGAACAGGCCATCTCCAGCAGCAGCACAACCGGAGAATACGCCGCCGGTGCTCTGAGCCTGCAAGGGAAGGATGAGTGTTCCGGGAAACGAGAGTCGGCGGTGGGCGACAGGAGAGCCGGCGGTGGGCGACAGGAGAGCCGGCGGCGGTGGGAGGTGGGGCGCGGGCCATAAGCGATCGTTCTGAAGAGATTCGGACCACGGCTTGGACAGACATGCAGGCGAATGGGCTCTTCGGTCGTTCCACTCATCGGTAAAAACTTGTANTTCATGGGACCAGGTTGCTAAGTTTCTCGAGGCCTCGCTTCTCCCTCCTTCTGTATCCTCTAAGTTTTCTACTACACGAGATGAGCCACAACTCAATCCGGGGAACTCAACTCGTTGCCTCTCGCTGTACTATGTCGCAGTCGGAAACAAGGCCGGGGGCGACAGCGCAACCGGGTGGGTGACACGAGATGGAACCCACGTGCTTCGGGTTTCGATTGAAGAAGGAGTATGGCCGAATGCTGTTGCTGAAGGAGGAGTATAAAACAAAACACGACATTATATGAAGTCAACGCTTGTCTTCGCGGTGACAGTAAAGATACCCGCTTTACCGAAAAAGAACGAGGGCGCGGTACAAGTAGGCGGTGAAGTCATCGATGATGGGGACACAAACGGATAAACACGAAAAAAATACCACACACACATTTTACCCACCTCCCACTCCTTCGCTTGCCGGGCGCAATCATCCCTTGTCTGAGGGAAAAAGAACGCCCCGACCTCCGGCTTGTTGATCGCGTTCACCACTTCCCACAAGACGTGGAAATCAATCTCCTTCGCAATGCCGAACAGCACCGCGACATCTAGGTATGATGCTCCTGCCAGCATGCACAAGGCCACCGCCAAACGAATTTTTACCGGCACAGCTTCGCTGCGCGTGCGCTTCCCTGCATCCCATGAAACAAAACAATGGCAGCATGACACCATGTGTAAGCTACATACGTGGAGGCGCAACCAAGCACGTTGTAGACTATCCGTGTCATTCAACGTGCCCACGTTCCTAACCCTCTGGGGGGCGTTGCATGATAGCGTATGTCGGAGGTCGTTTGTGGTGCCGGAAAAAAAAAAGTTCGGCCGGAATTGGTAGCTAGAAATTGGACACAGACATGCCCAGCATCGAGACAGGCTTCAACACCGCACAACACGCATACCCGAGAGAAATCAATTCCGCCCCCGCCACCTACAAGTTCTCTCGCTCTATTTCTAGCCCTCCTTCTGACCCTCCCTCTGTCTTTCCTCTCGCTCACTTGCATAGAAGTCGTTGCTCTCCAGGATTGGTCGCAGCAGCTCCGCAAGTTTGTAAGCTGTGCTCCATCCGGTACATGCGCCTGAACACCCCCCTGCGCTTGATGTCTCTCACATGCTCTTCCCAGTCCAAGCACCGCGGCTCATGGATAGGTAGCCGTCTCTTGGAGGCAAAACTCTGAACGACCGTCGTTGTATCTACAGTTAGCACTAGCACTATTGCCGCCACAGCCTTCATTTTCCTCAGCACATCGGCATTGTTCGTGTGCCTTGCTCGTGCCGGCGGGCGAGGACAGCCCGCCGAATCTGCAGGCACGCCCCGCTTTCTACGGTCAGCCATCACGCAAGAACAACCCTAGTAGGCGTTCTGTTGCGAGGGGAACTCGTGGTTCAACACTTTGTAGCCCTCACGTGCTCTGCACTATAGTTTGGAAAGGTGTCCAAAAAGAGTTCCAAACTTTGGAACGAACTGGCGCCAAACTTTCTGGCCCGACTTCGTTCCAAACTATTTTGAAAAGTTTGGACAAACGCCTACACACAAGTTCCAAATATTACGGAACTTTGGAAGTTTGGAAAATTATTTGGCGTGTTTAAAACGGCCCTATGTGTGTTGTTATGCGCAAATGGATTTGCGTTTTTTAAGATTATCGTCAGCCACGTGTTTCTCAAGCGTTGGGTAGCTACTTTTTACTTGATATAGTATGTTCGGTGAACGACCAAGGACACTTTTTTTACCTGAAATGTTTCTATTCTCGAGGTCTAGCTAGCAGTTGCTGGGGTTCGAATCCCTGATGGTACCTACCCGACGTTCGCGTGATAACTGCAATATTTGCTGGAAGCGTAGTAGGGGGCAATGACTGGCAAATGAGATCAAACGATCGGTCCGTGTGGGGGGCGTAATTTCGTTCCGATTCGCCGCGGGAAATTACTGCGAGGAAATTACTAAGGACAGTCGTGACCAAAATGCTGTGTTAGTTGGCAACAAAAATCACTCACACATGTGCGTTTGCAGCAGGCTGAGAATGGGAGATTTGACAAAACTATAGAAACGTGTACGGATAGCCCTTGATCGAGCATATATACAACCAACCGGATTTTAGCCAAAATCTCTCAAACGTATATCGGGTCGTTGCATGTTGTTGTTGTTTGTTGTTGTTTCTCACATTAGCTCTAAAGAAGAAAGATTGGGAGCCCGTGGTCTCAAAACCCGGCATACACAACCCCACGAAGAAACAGAAAAAAAAGGGTACAAAAACCACTCGGAAGAGAAACAAAATGATAGAAAGAAAGACCAGCTACCGCACCAAACGAGACAGAGCGTCGAGGAGACCGATCAAAAATAAAATAAAAGGAGAACGGGGAACGCTTCCCACACCCGCCTACAACGCCGGAGGATTCCGTGCCGGGTTCCCGCCGACCAGGCATCCCCCGCCCTGCACCACACCCCAGGGGGTGCAGCAAGACGGGGGGCGAAAAACAAACACATATATATTCCCACAAAAATAAAAAAAAAATCGAAGGACAACGTACACCAGTACCAGGTACTACAGCAGTGCAGTATGCACCAGCGCATTAGTGTAGGGTAGGCACCGCACCAAAGAGGCAGCAGAGGTGGCAGGCAGCCAGCAAAGGAAAAAACAAAAATAACAAGGAGCTCGAGGTATCGTCCAAGATCATCGTAGAGAGGGCATGGAGAACAAGAAAGAAAGAAAGAAGAAAAGCACAAAGAGAGGCCGGAGGCAATACTAAGAGCATACAGCTTACGGCAGGGAAAAGGGAACACAGGGTGCGACAACATCATCAGTTGGGTACGTCGTTCGCCGCAAGCGCGGCCTTGGCCGCCCTACTCGCTTCTACAGCAGTGTCCGGTCGCCGTTTCTTCCCCCCCCCCGCCGCTTCCCCGATTCTCTTTCTCTTCGGGCCCGGGGCGGCCGTACTCTCCGTCTCTGCTTCCTCCGCGCGCTGGCGCTGGCGCTTCGCGGATGCTTCCGCCTCCTGTCTGTGCCATTTCCTCATGAACCATGCCGCCCCGTCCTCGATCTTGTCGTACCACGCCTCCTGGTCCTTGGCGCTCTCTTTCCATCTCCCCCCCTCCTTCTCCTCTTTCATGCCAAACGCCACGAGGTCCTCTCCTAGGCGATACACCCATGTATACATGTATGATGTGTATGTACAAGACCCGTGGACGCGAGGGCCTTCATTCGGTCCCGATGTCCTCCAGGTTACATCAGTGGCAAAAACTGCATACCAAGGGGTACCTTCGATGACTCTTCGAGTAAAAGATGCAGTCGAGAATCTCGACATAAACCATTTGTTACTCAGTTTGTCTTGGAGGACGCCAAAGTTTCAAAAAAATGATGAACATTCGTGGACTCTTGAATGCGTGTGTTGTTTATGTACTTTCGTCCTATTAATTATGGCGACAGTCCCTCCATTTTTCGTGGTGAGAAATGTTCTACACTTTACAGCGTATTTAGAGTATTACACTTTTCAGTGTATTTTTTCGTGCAACTACAACCATCCAGGGTCACACCGGAGGGGCAGGAGGGGGTAAACATCAGCGCTTTTTTTTCTGCTTTTTATTTCTTTTCATGCCGCACCTTCCTCCTGCGGTGCGTGCTGAATATCATTTTTTTATCGCGAGAAGGGTCCAGCCGTCCCTTTGCCTCGTCACCGGTGCTAACGTCGAATTTTGGTACTCACGAGAGAGCTTGTCATCTATATTTCGCTTTCACCCGCACATTTCGTAACTTTTTCGCCCCATGGGGATTCGAACTCACAGCTTCTGCGACTAGCGGGTTACGAGAGTAACACTAGACCACCGGGGCGACCGGGGCTGAATAAATAGTCTCAAATCTCAATAGTTTATCAGGTTTTGCTTTCTTCGATAGATCACCCGCCAGGTGTGTGATGTACATACTCTATTTCGCATCACCACCAGTCAAAAGAACGAAGGACTTTCAAGGCATGTACAATCAGTCCCAGGGGCTTGCTCGCGCGCGATCTTCATGCATTTTGAGCTTCTCGCGAATGAAAACACACAGGCAAAGACATTAAACGATCTCGGCGCAATGAGCCACAAAAAATGTCTACAGGGTTTATGCAATGACTCGCGCTTCTAGTGGAAGCACGACGGCGTGTTTCATGCCCTTTGCTCGACCAACGACACAAGACCTCCTCGACGAAAACACTCGTCGAACCTCCTTTTTGTCAAGATGTCATTTTTAGCATGATCATCTTGCGACCTACCTTAATATGCAAACATATGCACTGCCCTGCGCAACATGGGTCCTATCGAGCAAATTTTGGGTGCTTCGCAGACCACCCAACCAACTCGGCGAAGCGATTCAAAGCTCAATATATTGAACATGGTGTGCCGGAAGATTGTACATGGATGGTTTGATCCGCCCCTTAAGCATGCATATGTTTGAGTTGCGGCGCGTATACTTCGTATTACGCTCCTGATCTATCGTCGAGAGCGTTTCCGCTCAAAGGAATTGCTCAAGCACCTCTTCGAGAGGGGTCATCCCCGGCAGCAGAGTTTTCCCCGCGACGGCGGCAGCGGCAGCATCGGCAGCAGCACCGGCGTCGAGAGGTGGGACCACCGCTGGCAGTCACGTTTTTCCCGGCGGAGGCGGCCGGCCGGGATGCAGGCACTCGCGGACTTAGCAGTGGTATCGTTGATGGGAGCGACAACGACAGGAGCGGTTGCTGTGACGTCGGCGACGGAGGGTGGACTGGGCTACCGCACGTCATGAGCCTACCCGGCAGACAGTGACCCGTCAATAGCGGTGCAAGGTGACGCCTGCGGTCACGGTCAGGGTCTCGTCGAACCGTAATCGTGGTTGGGTGTCGGCGCGTTCACGTCGTTATTACGCTCGTGGGCGCTTGTCGAGAGTGTTTCTGCGCAAGTGACTCAAGTTCTTCCCCAACAAAACCAGTCCAAGACCAGCACCGACAGCCCCGCACGCCCCTGCGAGTGCGCTACTTCTTCCGGCGGGGAAATGCTACTGCCGAGATAGCTTGCTATCTACGTATATGTATCTGGTAGACGCATGCATGAACACAACCAACTCCTGGATAAGACCATCCAGAACGCCTCTCCTCGTTCGCATGCGAGCGGACCCCAGCCTTGCTTTCCTCTCCCCAAAGAAGAGACGGGAGCCAAAATATGTATACGCCCACATCCTTCACACGCCGAAAACATCCCAAAATTTACAGCAAAAAAAAGTACTAAGTAGTACAACAGTTTCCAGCCTCGAACTGTGTGCCTATCACTGTTGCATGCAGGCATACTGCGTGTTGTATGTGACGTTGAACACACACATGCGTTGACAAAAAAAATGGAGTCGCATTAGTCTGGCATGATATCGAAGTGTATGGGTGTTTATCATTCACAAACACCGCTGTCGTCTTCTTGAGTATTACCAGGTGCCTACTATCTGAGATCAAGCTGATTATTGTCTCCTTGGGTAGTAACCAACTTTGGGGGTATTGTGGACCCAGCACGCCTGGGTAGCAGTAGTTCACGGTGGGAAGCCGCCGCCAATTGGGTATATAAATGTCTACGATATGATAGGTTGAGATTTCAATCTGTCTGGTTGGCATTTTGACAGGAGAGAGAGAGATAGATGGAAAGAAATACAATCGTTTGAAGTAATACGCTCTATTTACAAACACGAAGAAGTGTAAATCGACCAGCCCCCCGAGGCTACGGGGGGAGGATTCGGGTCGTAGGCCTTGCCTGATTTCAGACGTGTCTACAGAAGCCATATCTCGTTGTACCACGCATCCTGTCCCTTCAACTGCAACCCAATTCTGGTAGTAAACTTCCAAACATTGGAATATTTGCTTTAGTAGGGTACAAAACCGACTAATAATTCAGAAATTCCAACAATAACCTAAACCTTAACCTCGAATTCCCCCGACATGTGCCAGGTTGGCGCTCGGCTAACTACTAGATCGTTGTGCCGGCATTGGCGCTATAGAGGTTGGTGTTGATCGGAGAATTCTGGGTTGTCATTCATTGGTTGGATAAGTACAAGGTCGGCATTGATGCGACAAATCTACGTTCCTTTGCTACTGCTTGGATAAGTGCTATTTAGGTTGGCTCCTGACGTGGGTAGGTGCTAGGTGGGTGGTGCTCGGAGCAGGGCTAGGTTGCTCTTGGGTGGTGAATAGTGGTCGTGCAAGTCTGTAAAGGCTAGACTGCCCCATGTGAGGGTGCATGCATCGAATATATTCCGGCCGGGAGGAGGGAGAGGCAGAGGGCCAATATTCTGCCTTTCTCCCCATCTGGATATGAAGTAGTGCAATAGTACTCGCTCGTTAGACAATCAACTCAGAAGGCCACCAGCAGAATGCGCTCTTTTGTTTGTTATGATACCCAGGGTACGGGGTAGTGAGATCGGAATGTTTGAACGGTTTACTTATCTGAAAACAGCAACAGTCCATGGCGCATGGTGCCCATGGATGCAGCAGCGCATGTACAATAATAGCATCGTAGCCCAGATAGACCTCGAGATTAGAAGTTTTTCAGGGCGAAAAAATGTCCTTGGTCGCTAGCCGAATAGACTTTTTAAAATATTTTCCAACCAATCAAAACAGCAGGATGGGCGGACACGTCACAATATTTTGAACAAGGCAGGGTAGTCCTTGTCCTTAAGAGCCTTCAAGCGGCACGCATCAACTCCCGCTTGGGAAAACGTGATACCAGTTCGCGCCACAACGTTTTCGCCCTGTTCCTTGAAGCTTTTTCTTCTCCTCCCCTTTGTCCATTTCTTTTTGCGTCCAGCGGTGCCCATGAGAGGCTTTGCGGTGTTTGCAATCTCTCTACCGCCACAGCTAGGATCGGGATGCGCTTTGTTGCGGTGTGTGCGCAAAACCCAAAGGAAGCGATCATCCGGTTCAGTTTTTCGAACTCAACGGGAAAAAAACGAGAAACCTGGCCAAAGGCCTTTGAAACCCAGTGTAAAACGTATGTCCTCAGTCTTCCGGGGTGCGGACAAAAAATTCAAACCGGGTGATTCATAGAGTATGATATGTAGACAGGTGTTGTAAAGGTTGAAGCGCTAACTTCCCACCTGGGGCCAGCACTTTTGTTTGTTAAATCCCGGTCTCAATCCAAGATAATAATATTTCGGCCACCGAATCAGGAAAAAAGAATGCTTTTGGGGCTGGTTGTTGTGCCGATATTTGCTGGTCGTTAGCGGTCTAATCTCGAGGGTCTAACAGTAGAAGAAAGTTTTTATGTGCGACTCCTCGACGAGTTTCGTCGGCGTTGCCTGTCTAGAGCCATTCTTGTAATTCTTACAGGAAGCCGCAGCAAGTGCTTACTACGGTAGCACTCTCGAGCACGAGACACAGCAAGAACAAAGAGACTGAAGAATAAGACGCACGCGCAGACCGCAATGAAGACCTTAAAACATGGTGCCGACGATGACAAGGTCAGAGAACTGAATCCGAAGAAATCTACATTGACAGAATACATCAAATAAAGAAGGAAATGCGGAAAACATCGCACGAACAAACAAACACCTCAAGCAGTTCTCTCTGACGGGCTGGCAGTGCCTGAAGTATGTTGGTCGTTTGGGGATAGGTTTCCACCGGATGGGCTGCCGCGGCACTGGCGGCGAAAAGAGTGACCCTCGGCAGCACAACTTGCCCCGTGGCGCCGGCCGGGGGGGGGACCAGCCGGGGCGCAGGCGCTCGTGGAGGGAGCGACAGCATCAGTGGTAGCATGAGCGGCGAGAGTGAGGAGTGGTGACCCCCGGCGGCAGGCGTTCCCCGAGGCGGCGGGAGGAGACAGCCAGGCCGCACGCACTCGTGATAGGAACGGCAGCATCGTGATAGGGGGGACCACCGGCTGTCATGAATTCCCTCCGACGCCAGCCGTGGGGACGGCAGGCACTGGCAGCCAGAGCGATACCATCGGTGGCAGCACCGGCGACAAGAGGGTCGACCCATGATAGCAGGGTTTTCGCCGTGGCGGCGACGGCGGTGGCGGGGACGACCGGGCCGCAGGCCCTCGTGGCGGGGGCGGCAGTATCGGTAGCAGCGCTGGCGGCGAGAGGAGGGACCACCAGTAGCCATGTGTTCCCTGCGACGCCAGCCGGGGAGAAGGCCGGGGTGCAGGAACTCGCAGCTTGAGCGGTAGCATCGGCAGCAGTACCGGCCGCGAGAGTGGTGACTCCTGGCGACAGGGTTTTCTCCACGGCGGCGACGGCGGCGGGGGAGACGGCCCGGGCGCAGGCAGGAGCGGCAGGAGCGGCAGGAGCGGCAAGAGCGGTACGAGCGGCAGCAGCACCGGCGGCAAGAGGGGGGAAAACCGGCAGTTATGCATTCTCCGCGGCACCGGTGGCCGGCCGGGACGCACGCACTTGGGATCGGAGCAGTGACACGATTGATGGGATCGGCAACGACAGGAGCGATTACCGTGATGGCGGCGACGGATAGAGGACTGAGCTGCCGCACGCCATGCGCCAACCCGGCAGACGGCAATCCGTCAACAGCGGTACAAGGTGACGCCTGCGGTCACACGGTCGGGGTCTCGTCGAACCGATATCGTGGTTGGGTGTGGGCGCGTGTACTTACTTCATTATCATGTGGGGGNCTACAAAGCCGGGACGGAGCACGCCGGGTTCTCACCGGACCAGGCTCTCACATCACCAAGCGCGAAGCGCCGTGAGATATTCGGCGAGTCGCATGAAGGGTGCGCTGGATCCTGCTAAGGGTGCTCCGCATCTTGTGCTTGATTCCTTGCGTACGGATGACAGCTGCGTATAACTTAGTATGTTATCTGGTGCTTTCACTTCCTGAGACAGTTGTAAGCACTGTTGTTTTATTTTTTGTTTGTTTTTCTCCCATCATTGGACTCTGTCATCTGCCCCTCTGGCCCCTATCCTCCACTTCTACCAGCTAGACGACCCAACCGGAGTCACATGGGAGGGGGGGGTTGGACCCCGTCCTGCGGTTCCTGCCTGA
>CACKRE030005039.1:275228-305265 GCA_902602495.3 Ectocarpus sp. CCAP 1310/34 | reverse complement strand
TACTAGCTAGACGACCCAACCGGGGTCACATAGGAGGGGGGGGTTGGACCCCCTCCTCCTGCGGTTCCTGCCTGAAATGTTTTTATCGCGAGAAGGGTACAGCAATCCTTTCCGTCGCGACNCTGCCCCTCTGGCCCCTATCCTCCACTTCTACCAGCTAGACGACCCAACCGGAGTCACATGGGAGGGGGGGGTTGGACCCCGTCCTGCGGTTCCTGCCTGAAGTATTTTTATCGCGAGAAGGGTACAGCAATCCTTTCCGTCGCGACTTTATGAAGTCGATCAAGTTTACTAACAACGAGCTTTGCAGCGCGTCGCTTCCAACGGAGACCAGGATTTAATTAGCGAGAAAAAACTCACTCTGTCGGGACTCGAACCCATGACCTGGCCCTTAGCAGCCTGAGGCAACCCACTAGACCACCGGGGCGACCGTGTGTAACTGCCTCGAGGGTGCTTGACCATTTTAACACAACGTGGTGCGATCATCCCCCTTGCGCGGAGTGAGGGTTCTCGACCCCGCACAACATGATCCACTCGACCACCATTCATGGTTACCCCCAAAAAAAAAAAAAGCGGTAAAAAAAAACGGTAACCTGGTTGCCAAGTTCACGAAGTGAATTGGCTTGTTTTACAACGTCGTTGCCAAGCGACGAAACCCAATCCCGATGGCAAACACCGTGGGGGGTGGCTTGTTTTACAACGTCGTTGCCAAGCGACGAAACCCAATCCCGATGGCAAACACCGTGAGGGCAAAAAATATAATGTTTTAAAGCTTGAGTCACTCCTTTGCCCAGAACGGTCTCAACGGAAGCCCGCGAGCATGACAAGGAAGCCCACGCGCCGACAACCAACCACGACAATATCGGTTCGACGAGATCACGACCCTGTGTTCGCAGTCACCTTGTACCGCTACTGACGGATCACCGTCTACCAGGTTGGCTCATGGTGTGCGGTAGCCCAGTCCACCCTCCGTCGCCACCGTCACGATAACCGCTCCTCCTGTCGTCACCGCTCCCATCAACGGTTCCGCCGCTCCGTCCGCGAGTGCGTGCATCCCGGCCGGCCGCCACCGAGGGGAAAACATGACCGCTGGTGATCCCCCTTCTTGGCGCCGGTGCTGCCGAGGATGCTATTATTCCATCCAGCCGCGATTGCCTGCGCCCCGGCTGTCTGCCCCTCCGCCGCCGCGAGCTAAACCTGCCGCCGGGGGTCGCCACTCTGTCAACACTCATACACTTGTTGCTTCAATATAACTTTCGCCGTCGGTGCTGCTTCCAATGGTACCGCTCTAGCCGCGAATGCCTGCATCCCGGCCGTCCCCCCGGCCGGCGTCGCGGGGGAAACATGGCTATCGGGGGTCAACCCTTCGCTGCTGATGCTGCTACCATGCTGCCGCTCCCTTCGCGAGTGCCTGCGCCGCGGCCGTCTCTCCCGCCACCGCGGTCGCCGCCGCCGTCGCCGCCGCCTGGGGGTAAACCTCTCATCGCCGGTGCCGCTGCGGCCCAGACGACCAACATACTTCAGGCCCTGTCAGGCCATCCGGGGCAACTGCTTCGACAAGCTTTTTTCATGCGATTTCTTTTATGTATCGAAGGAAACAAAAACACATGTAACTGCTGTGCCAAGCTGTGCCAAACTAAAAAAGATCGCAAGAGAGAACTGTCGAATAACATTGATGGGAGTCATTGCCGTTAGAGCAGCACAGCACCCGCAGCACCCGCAGCAGCAGCACTACAGGCGTATGTATTCGTGTCAGCTACTACTCACTGTATTTTTGTATTTTTATCTGCGGCAGTACTGATAGATACCGATCGTTTGGCGGTACTGCTGTTGTTGTTGTAGCAGAGGCGAGCGTGTTCCTCCGCCGTTGATGCGTGCAAAGAACTTCGAGCGGGAGCGCGTGTACAATGTCGGTCGTGGAAGATCCGTTCGAATATCATTCCGCAAGAAGTAATTCAATTGGGCCTTCTGGTTGCTGCGTTGCTGTCTGGAAGCAGCGTGTCTCGCACCTTGCACAGCATCGTAGATGGACTACTGCAAGGTGTTAAGTCGTCACCCGCGGCTCATTCGCCCCCCCCCTATCTACTACTACGTGGACGGACGACTGTGCTCCTTGAAGCACTTCATATAGAATTCTGGTGGATGTGCAGTACTACATAAAGACGGTACGCTTGAGCTCCCTTTCTCAATATCAGCAAGAACTAAACAACAAAAAATACTTGAGCTAACTGTAATACTGTGACGATGCACCGGACCCTCTTTGTCTGTTCAATCGCCCCGTTCCGATGGCGAAAGACCCCAATAAGCTGTTACAAAACAAACACAAACAAATAATGAGGAGATACACCGAGCGTGACGACAAAGGAATTAACAATGGGGGAGAGTCCGACAATGGATCCTGTGTGCATGCTGTATGTGTATACACACACGTAATGACATACATGAGGACGTCCTTTGCCCGCCTAAACGCCTTCCTATGCTGTAGGCTAGCAACATTGCTTGAGGTCATCTCATGTACTCTTGTCGTATTGTGATGCTGCTGCTGTATATTTGTACCCCAAAGGAGAGCCGGAGAGGGGGCGGACGGAGAGAGGAGAGAGGAGAGGAGAATGGAAAGGGCGAAGGCGTACCACCGTAGTACGCATTTCCTCCGTGGTGAACATGGCGTAATTAACAACACTTTGTGTGATACGGTAGGCATAAGTCGGTAGCTTGTGCCACTTGCATTTTGGTTAAAACTCAAAGGCACACACCAACCGACAAAAAATAATAATTCTTGTTTGAGAGCATCAACAATAATAATTGGTGGACGGACGGACGGGCAGTTGCACAATAAAGAAAGCCAACTTGCCAACGTTTGATAAAGATAAGGTAGCCGACATGCAACATGGGACGAAAGCTAAATGCACACCACCGAGACCATGTACTGCAGGGGCAGCAATCGCGGCGGCAGGTGACACATATATGCGGTCCGGATGCAGACTGCTCAACTCGAAGCAACTACAATACACAAAACCCGCGTGGAAGACAAAAACACCCGCAGATATTGATATTCCGGGAATATGCAAACGTCGTGCTATGGTCCATCCTGGACAATTCTTCCAATCGCGTTTTGTGCGATAGCTTTTGTAGAAAAAAGAGTTGGAATATGAAACATCGATATTCGGATCGCCCCGTCGAGCTACGTCGATAGCTGCAGAGTTTTTTATTTTGAGACAATGCACCATTTTTGGCCAAAATGATTCACGGAACCCCCTAAACGTGAATGGTACCCCATTCATACCACGGAACCCCCTTAACCATACCACGGAACCCCACTTATCATTCACCGAAACCCCCAATTATGGCACGCAACCCCCTCACACCACAGAAACCCCAGGGCTTTCAAGCTCTGCACCAATTGTAACTGCTTATGTGCACTTCCATTCTTACAACCATGTACACACACACTATTCAAATCACATGCATATGCATACATATGCATATGCAGGGCGTATGGACGAGGGTTGCGCCCTCGCACAAGGGGTATGTGTGTGGTGTGTGGCAGGAAAGCAAATGCCCCCAGCAGCAAAACAAAACACGGAATATCTCGCGAACCATATTTTTATTTGAAAATCGGAAAAGTTTTCCGTCTTGGGGACTACGAGATGAATCATTGCCGTGGTCATTTTCAAGTGCCGTGGTTGTATTTTAGAGAACCATTGCGAAGCAACTGGTCTCCAAAATCCAGTTTTTCGCCGATAACTTCTTGTATTTTTAATCAAATCAAATTCGGAGAAATTTTCCGTCTGGGGAATTCCGAAAGCTGTCCAAATCCGGTCTCAGAATTGTGTTATGAGATAAACGCACCCCCAGTTCATTGCAAACGATATTTTCCGGTCATGTGCAAATGCAAGACGAATAAGAATCAAAAAAAAAATGCACAGGGACACGCGCCTGGGGACAGGGCGTTTGCCGGTACTTTCGGTTTTCGGAACAATACCTCACCTTCGAGAAAAGTTGACAGAAGTGCAGGTCGGAACCATGGAAAGTTGTCCCCCGACGGACCAAACACCGTGCAAGAGCAACGATCATTGTTGTATGTACGTTAGAGAACCGTCCGGACGGGCGTCCGACACTATAGCAGGCAGAGAGACGGTACACCTCCGAGATGCCCGCTGTTGTGCATCACAACAGCAGCCTGAGGGATATAAACCACCAAGAAGATGGGAAGCCCCGGCTCACTCAGCAAGAAGAAAAATAAAAATAAAGTGTGATGCACCGCACGGACCCTCTTTGTCTGTTCAACCGCCCTGTTCGGATGGCGACACGGACAAGGCCGACTCTTGTCGGCCACGGGAGGCAGAAGCTCCTCAAACTCGGGGAGGGGTCATGATCTCCCCACCGAACCATACTCAAGACTCCGCGAGATTTGCACTGTAGCTCGAGATCAGCATTTCGGGTCTGGTCGGGCAAGGGGTGGGGGAGTCGAATGAAACTTCCACGGATATTGGTCTGAGAAGCTGAAGCTATGCTTCAGAAAAAATATGGAGACCACGTGCGAATTCGTTTCCGGCGAGAGGGAAGATGGAAGATCTCAGCCATGATGGTGCTGGTCCCAAGCCTTCGACTTTTTGTTGGACGTGGTAGATGTATTGTGTGTGTGTGGTTTGATGTGCGTGAGCGGTGTGAACGAGTGGATGGAGGGGTAAAATAACTGTGGGACCCGCCCGACCAGGTGACAGGATGCGGCAACAAAACACGCCCCCATGGATACTGACACAATACGGTTACGGGTAGTGGTGGGTGCGGGGACCCCAAGAAACAAAATGCAATTTGCACATGGCATGCAGCTACGGGCGCCCCGGTAGTCTAGTTGGTATCCTCGAAAACCTTCTAGTGGCCAGGGGGTTGAAATCCTATCGTGAGCTGGGTTTTTCTCTCGCTTCCGTTCCTTGCCTGGCTGGGTGGAAAGCACTTGTTCGTGTCCACAGAACAGAGGGAAGAGAGTGGCATTCAAAATCGAGAGGCAAAAGCACTGCAGGAGGGGTGGGGAGGGGGGCTGAGGGAGAGGAAGCCTTCTGTGTGACCACGGGTTGGAGCAAACAGCACAAATGCTGTGGGGAATTGTTTGAAGTGCGGACAAAAAAAAAAATGTTGCGAAGACTATTTACGATAGTAAAAGATGGAGAGAAGAGGTAGAGGAGCGGAGAGAACAAACGGACCTTCCGCTATGACGGTGTCGACCGTGGATCCTATGTTTACACACAGAAGGTTCCTCTCAAGCCTCTGTGATGCAAACGAGCAACGCTCCTCAAGGTCCTCTGATATGTACTTCTCGAGAGCGTATCCGGAGAGAGAGGGTCCGACAAAGCGGGGACTAGGCGACCGACCCCACAATATAGAACTGTTCTTTTCGCAATCTCCCCAGCAAGGCGGAAGGGAGAGAAGAGAACGGCAGAAAGGCGGAGGGTGTAGTATTGGCGTCCGTTTCTTATCCCGTGTTCCTCCTGCCATATTTCCCTTTTAACCCAATACCGCTCAAAATACACACCGGAGAAGATCCAAAGGAAATATACACAAGCGCAATGACACGTACATCCAGCCACGAGTTGTTTTGTCCTTTACACACTCCAAGAAGTCACGCTATGAGCTACGAACAGAACCAACCCCAGCTGATGTCGCAGGACGCAGCCGTGGCTTGCGGAAAACTATTCACGTGTATTGCCAATATTGCGTAGATTGTCGACCCGTGCTTGCGACATGCTTGTGGTGAAGCAGAACTAAAGCGTCTTGGAGACGACAGCTGAGGTCCGACTGAGGTCCGACTGGAGTCAGCTCTCAACAGCACCAAATTAGTGCCACTGACATGGATGCAATGGTCTCCGTTCCAACTATCTACCCAACATTTTCGCCACACAAACTACTCTTTCCAGTCACGATCGAAACCTCCAAGGGATATCTCTACTGCTATCGAAAAGCGTGAGACTGGGAAGGGCGGAAAGAGTGGACAATAGAGAAAATCTACCAAAATATCAAAAGCCAATGTTGACAAGAAAGGACAAACACGACCCCACACGCTCAGACTCAAAGATGCAGATTAACTGCAGCAGTCTCCGCCACACAACGAGACTACCCAATAAAACTACACTCATGCATACAACTCTACAATGTAGACACCAGTGTGGGGGCCAAACGTTTCTTTTTCGGGGTCTCGCTTCCCACCGCGACGTGTTTAGCGGAGGCGGGTAGAGGGCTTTGCGCGCCGGACACCAGACGGTCTTCGCCACTAGCATCGTCATTCGTACCGGGCACACAGAGAGTTGGAGTGATTCGGCGTTTCTTCCTTTCCGTCGAAGGTGTGGTGGGGCTAGGCGGAAAAGCCGTCGAAGACGCTACCGGTCGAGCTCGATCAGCAGCAGGCAGAGGGGTGACTAACGTCGGTACTATCTTCTTTTTTTGTTTGGTCGCCACCGGGAGAGGACTGGGAGCTGGATCTAGGCCTAGCGTCTTTCCGGTACTGACCTCACCACCAGCTTGTGTAGGTGTTTCTACGCATACCACACCACTGGGAACAGGGCTTGGTCTCACTACTCTTACTGCCACCTCTTCGGTAGGGGTTACCTCCGTTTGCTTATCGTAGATGACCGGGTGTAGGCGCCGTGTTTGCAGCGGCACATCAGAACATGGGAGAGTGTCTCCCAGCTCTCCCGGTTCAAAGTGGATTTTCGACACATACCCATCAGTTGATGACACGAATAGAGCAAGCCCGTCGGAAGACCTGGACCACGCCAAACCACAGCGACAGGTGAAAGCCACGAAAAACATTGGGATTAGACAAAACGTGGAATCTTGGTTGTACAATCTTCTTGACACTAACGCAGGTTCCTCGCAAGTGACTTGGCATCAAGCGCATCTGATGAACACATTGATGCAATCGCTGGCACGAATGCATCATCTCTGCAACGCAGTGGGCATTGAAGGTCCTAATAACCAAATCAAGATCCTCACCAGCAAGCATCGGTGAGCGCTGACAAATGCAGCCCATTGGCCACCATCAGCGGGGTCGCGTGCTCCGTATCGTACACCACCACAGCATCCAGAGACACAACCGCGAACACAGCGCGGTACGGCAAATCGCACATCGCTTCTTCGACTGCTTTACTCCTGGTGTTGTCGCCGCACCCCTTTAGCTTAAATAGCCGAGGGTTGCATCTCACGGCAACGGACGGCTTGGTCAAACCCAGAAGACAAATAGCCGGCCTGTCGAGGGAGAGCGGGGGAAACATTCAGGTCGCGGGAAAAAACGAAGTTAAGGTACTGACGTCTTCATATTTTTTTTTCGTCAAGAGCACACGGCATGGTCCGATACCCCCACCAAAAAGGTACGACTTTTGTAGTTGCTGCTGCTGCTGCTGCTGAAGTCTCGCATCAAGGTCCATCGTAACATACACGTGTAGACCCGAGGGATAACGTTCGGCATTTTCTCACTTGGCGAACTGTCCCCGTGTAAAGAGGTGGGTGCAAAACTGCGTCTGCCTAGTAGCCGCGTCCCAGTGTTGCGCCGTCGGGGTGATGAGAAAAGCTCCATCGGGAGACCAGCTCAGTCGCCGGAAAAAGCTGGTGACCGTTTCGTCGACGAAAAGATTTTTCCGCTGGAAAGGTTTGGCCTTATCTTTCGTGCTGTCTACGCCCGTCGCGCACGCATCTTCGTTGCCCCCGCTGGGTCCTTTGTCGCCTCCTCCATTTCGTTGGTTATCGTCTGTTGTGCAACCACGTGCATCAACTGCGCTGCTGGTGGGTTGGATGCAGCCTACACCGTCTCCCCCCGTCTCCGAAGTAAATGTAGAAGGCCTTTCTCCCGGGGCCGTAGTACCTTCCCGTGGGAGGGGGGGCTCTTCACCAGCTGAAGAGCCCCCGCTGCCGCCCTCGTCTGACGGAACGACGCACGACTTGATCACGTTGCAGCACTTAACAGCTACACGCCCAGCCCCGGATGATCCGCTCCCCCCCCCCCCGTCTTGTGAAATTTGATAGACACGGCAAGAGCGATCGCTGCTCTGTGTCGCCATGTACTTGGACTGGGGGTCCCACGCAATACCCTGTGGCCAAGAGTGAAAAACAACGGGTAATCGTCTTTAAGAATGGGAAAAAGGGCAATTGATAGCTCCGAACAAGGGTATTTCCGACCAATATAGAGAGAAGAAAGGGTACAGTGGGCAGCCTAAGAAAACGAAATCAATCGTACGTGTTCATGTCTCCGGAGGTTCCATTGACGTGGGCCCAACGAACACGTGTTTCGATCAACTTGAGAAGTAGAGAGGGCAGAGTAGGGACCGTATCAACAATCGAAAATCCTCAACGTCTCTGGGGCCCTCATGGCATGTGTTACATCCATTACTTTAGTCACACGGGTTGCTTGCTCCCCCATGTAAAAAAAAAACTGTGTACGTACAACGAGATATATACTCGAAGTGTATGTTGTGGATTTACTTGGCTGCCAGCCAGTTGACTACATTGCCACTGCCGATGGCAGTTCGAATACGTTCGCAAGCAGTGTTCATGCCGTAAAATTGCGTTGAACTGAAGTAAGGCTTAGCAACTGCGAACACCATCGCGGTCACCCTTCGCTCTTGGGACGAAAATTCAACCCAGGGTTTGCCCAAGTGAGTGTTTCCCCCCCATCTATTCTGGGAGCCAGTCTACACCTTTTGGTAGTTGTCTGACGCGCGAGCCGGGGTCACATAGGCGGATGGCAATCCACCGGCCCCTCTCGGTCCCCCCGGCGCTTGCCTTCCAACTATCAATTCTTAACGTAGAAGATTTCACCAGTTCGTTCCCTCTCTCCTCTCTCTTTGCCTTTGCTAACGACTATGCGTTTTTCATCTTTAGATTGTGAACTTTTCACTCCAGGGAGATTCGATACAAAGTTTGACTGACCAACGGCTAGCAAGAATAAATCGTCCGGAACATGGAGCGTGTGCAAAAAGCTTCCACAATCTAAACTAACGTAGTGGCTACTATACACGTTCGGCCTCGCCATTCGGCCTGCAAACGTTGCCAAAAACCAAGCAAGATCTATTGTGAACCCCGGAAGTGCAGAGGAGATCCCAAATGCGTCCTTATAGTGATACTGTACGTCTAACTCCAAAACGAACAAGAATACGGAGCATGGTGGCACCGAGACAGACACCGTTAGCTCTTAGAACTTGGACGCCAAATGTTTTGTTGTACTCCATGTACTACTGTTGTAGACTAACTGGTCATCTGCACGACAACAGTAGCTGTTGCAAAGTTGCGGCAAGTCCTGTATCCTACATGAAACTAGGGGACGTTGCGGGAGGCATCGACATGACTGACCGCTCGGTAAAAAAATGGTACGCCTACCACAGCAGCAGTACATACAGTGCAGCTGTACATACATGTAGATCGTGGTCTAAGTTGGAAGCGACGCGCTGCAAAGCTCGTTGTTAATAATCTGCTCGACTTCATTGTGGACATCGACTTAACCGTCGCGAGGGAAGGATTTGCTGTGTACCCTTCTCGCGATAAAAGTATCCCAGGCAGGCACCGCAGGAGGTAGGTGGGGACAAAAGAAGATACAAAGAACATAAAAACGGCGTGGGTACCTCCTCCGGTGTGACCCCGGACGGTGCGTCTAGCTAGTTGTGGTGTACCAAGCACGCTTAGAAGTGTAAGTGCACATACGCGGCAAATGTGTAGTGTGCACCGAAGAGTAAGCAGGCGGCGCCACAGATGGGACGAAAACAAAAAAAAGAACGTCTGTGTACTACGTACAGAGCATCCTTACGTGTAAAAAGGAGTAATTTTGATTATGACTTGTCAACACGGAGATTGCAATACCCCTGGAAACCTGATCTACTCCTCCAAAAATGCCTTGGCGGGCAACAAACAATACCTGTACGTAGTTGGCGTGGTCCTCTAGAGTTGCGATGGATCGCTTGGTGGCAATCTCCCACACGTGAGCTCGGCGATCGATTGAGCCGCACGTGATAAGCTTGGAATCTGGTGACCATGCCATATCGTAGATATCTTCCGTTGCACCTCTCAGGATGTTTTTTCGGGTGTCGCGATCTGACTTGATGGTGCTCCAAGCAGCTACATCCTCCACGCTCCAAATCACGACGGTGCCTCCATCACTTGCGCTCGCCAAGCTCAATCCATCGGGGCTGAATCTCACGGCGTTCACACCCCGCTGGTGTCCCCCTAGAGAAGCCACGAACGACTGCAAGCGGCTGGAAACGCCTGGCTGCTCCCAGTTCTTGGCATCCTCCTGTGTAGGTCGATTGACTATCCATAGTCGCACCTCGGCGTCGGTGCCTGCAGTAGCTAGCACGACCCGCGAGCCCTGGTGACTGCCATCAAGCGCCAAAGGGTGGGTGTCGAGTGACAGTATGGGCGCATTCTTGCCAGCTTCACCTCCATGCCACACGATTTGTGGCGTGTCTACGAGCGGCATCTCATGTGACCGGCACTCTGAATTCTGGAGGTGTTCGCTCAAGGTGCTTTCGTCGTTGACTTTAGTTAGGATGTGCGTTCACATGTACACCTCGGCCAACGGCTCGCCGATGCAAAATCAAAAATTCAAAAAAACAAAAAACTTCCGTCATGAAACTTGGAACTCCCACAGTAATCCCGCCGCATCTGCGCGAATTCGCTGATCGCTCGCTATCTTCGCGCTCTACAACGCAAAAACTAAATTCTCTCCCTATCGCTCCGTCTCCCTGGTGCCGCTGTGCTTTGGAAAACTATCAAGACTACCATCGGCAACACGCGGTCGTGTTTTCCGATAGGGAAAAAGGCCTATGGATGGCTCGCTATTCCGGGCTGTGGACGTGGGTGAACTGGAAACGAAGGTCTTAGCGGAAGCTGACCAGAGGGCACGGGATGCAAGCATTCCCCAGTTCTTCATTTCGAGCGAAGGAGAGGGTTTGGGGTTTGGCCCTGCCTCTCTTGGTAGTTTCTGCTCAGCGACAGACCCATTCATATTCCGCCTAGCTGCGGATGTGGCAAGACGGGAAGGCCGAGAATTGCGGGAAGGGGGTGTTGGCAACTTGGCAGCCCGTGACAGGGTGAGTTCCCTCCCTTTCAGCTACGGACTCATGTGTGCTTACGTATGCTC
Source organism: Ectocarpus sp. CCAP 1310/34 (assembly GCA_902602495.3). Lineage (NCBI taxonomy): Eukaryota > Phaeophyceae > Ectocarpales > Ectocarpaceae > Ectocarpus > Ectocarpus sp. CCAP 1310/34. The sequence continues at coordinate 294,143 of CACKRE030005039.1, read as the reverse complement.
CGCTGCGCAGGATGGCCTTGCTCTTCGAAGACGCTGACTTTTGCTGTATTGGTTTAGTTTCTGCCATGTCCATATGGCCCGTCTCTTCTTGTCCAGCAGCATCTCATTGCTGGCTGGCTGTCCGTCTGTCAACCGTCTCAGGTGCAGATGAAAACGCAAATTTTGAGAGCATTGCTGCGCGATAGGTGTGGGGACGATGGGCAAGAGGAAGCTGGGGCCGCAGGACGCGTGGAAGCTGCCTCACGTTCTGATGAGCAGAGCCATGAAGACCTTGTGAAAACAGGCGCTGTAACCCCTCTCGACGCGTTGGATGATCCCACAATCGGTCTGGCTGGAAGACGCCGGAAGACACTTCAGGACTACAAGGTGGCAGAGGGTATGACCGTAAAGCTCCCTCGCTGTCGACGTCCCAAAGCAAGGACACGGGAAAGTGTTCGGAAGCAAGCCGAATCGGGGAACGATTCCTGTGGAGAGCTCGACAACGCTGACACTAGCATTGATTCTTCGACGTCTGTCCAACCTCAACGCAGCTCGAGAGGGGAAGAGGGAGTCAGCGCGGAAGAAAACGCTGCCGTCCAGTGTCCAGTCTGCGCGCAGATGGTCACGGTCGACGATCCGGCAAATCCGGACATTTGCCTCAGTAGACACATGGATCGATGCACTCGCAGTGCCAGGCGGAGATCGTGTCGGCAAGCAGGAGAAGCCAGGGACCTCGAAAGGGGAAGTGACGCTAGCACAAGACCAAGAGCGGCGAGTCGAGGAGGTCCGTGCCCGCGGATGTTGGCTATAGTTTTATCGTTGTTCGAGCATCGTGCGACTCTTGCGTGAGTCATTTTCAGCCGTCCCATGATGTTTCACGTAGATTGTGGAAGCCAACGAAATGATTCCCATCTGGACTGTCAACAACAGGTGGTGGGAGCACCAGCAAGCGCCGGGAGCAAGATTCCGATGCAAATTGTGGTCATTTGGCCGCGAAATCTAGAAGTAGCGCCCGTGCTGACCATCTAGGAGTCGGGGCGACGGGGGCGAAGCGACGAAAAGCATCAGACCGGGCCTTGGTACACGGAAGCGAAAGTAGTGAAACGGATGCTGCACTTAAGGTTCTCGGTGGCAGCCAGTCCCTGGTGGACGACTTCGATGACGAAGACTTCGAGACCCGGAAGGTATTTGTTGGATTGTATTTTTAGCTACACATTGTTGTGGTTGATTCGGGCGTTAAACCAGGAGGCGTTTTCCTGTCGTCGTGCGAGCGGGGAACCAGGGGGGATGCAGCGAGGCCACGCGGCAAACATGTCGGCAGTGGTCCCCCAGGCTGCATGCGTGCCAACGCCAACGATCCCCTATTGGGGGGTCTACTTACGGTCTGTTCCGTGACTCTTTAGGTCTGACCGAATGTTGAACCGTAGCTCCGCAGACGGGATGTGTCACACACCGTGGCCACCCCAACCCTAACCCCAACCCTGGCGACCGAGAACTGGGCGAGAACGCGGCACAGGGAGAGGGCGCTGCAGAGTGATCGATCCGTCGACCAGCGCTCGACCGATCAGAGGGCGTACATCCCTTAGATATGAAGATTCACTCACAGACCGTAAAGAGTACTGCCCGTTTGTGCACACCTGGACGTTGCGTCGCACAGGCACAAGTCGTTGATCTTTCGGTGGCCAACGGTGTGGATGAGGATTCCCTAAGCGCCAACTCTGCCGAGCTGGGGGACGGCTTGATTTTGGACGACGCCATCGCTCAACGCCTGTTCCAGTTTCAGCGCACAGGTGCCCGGGAGTAGTACAACACCGACGCCACGACTGCTGTAGTGTCCATTGGTTGTGTGTGCGTGCTCGAGATTCGGAAGTCTGTTTCGAGGCCAAGCACACTATCTGTTCGTGACGTGGTGTTGGTATCATGGTGTGCTCAGCTTGAGATCGCCCTGGCCCAGTTGCTTGTGATCAAGACTCGGTACCTCTCCCTTACTCTCCCCCACGAACGATGTTCGCAGGCGTGCGCTGGATGTGGCAACTGCACAGACAGGGTGCTGGCGGGATTGTCGGAGATGAGATGGGCTTAGGCAAGACCGTTCAGGTGTGTGTAGATGAAGGGATGGCTGCGATGCATGTTGGTATGAATCGACGCACATGGATCTCAATTTTCTCTGGGTTGAGTGCGTAGGCCGTCCTTTCCCCTGACTAAACCAACAATTAAGAGTGCAAGGCTTCCCTTCGGGAGGCAGGTGCGCTTGACTCTCGGGGGCGACGCAAGAGCACATGGCCACTGCTATCCATGGTTGCATCGTTCTATACCTCAACCTTTGGTAGTGCCACGGTTGGTTTCGGTACAAGCTGCAGAAAATAACTCGCATCAATCTGCGGGAAAACATTTCTTGGCCGTGTGACTCTTCTCGTGCGCTCGCGGTGTCGTTGGTGCCGTAGAGATCCAACTACTGCTGTAACACAGACTGCTGCTGCTATGTTCTTCAACTACATTCGTTTCGGCGGGTGTTTGTGTGTTGTACGGTCATCGCTCGAGGAGGTTTCTCCGCAGATTCTCTGTGATCAGTCCAGTTAAATGTATCTCCTCTTGCGAAATACCCCGGCGGGTAATCGGGCATAAATTGGAGCCGGTGTTTATGCCTATGATGCGTATTTGTCCGTGTTGTCCGCTGTGTGGCAGTTCGAGTGGTGAGTCCCAAGCACACATACGATAAGGTGGCGGCGCCTTTGCCGCAGATCGTACTGCTTAAACCCGCTGCTCTTTTGCTCTCTTTCTACGTCTTGTGTCTTGTACCGCGTTGCTCATGTCGTGGGGAACTTGTGTGGCTTGCGCAGGAGACTAATGTCAAAATGGCGCCCTTTTGCACAGCTCTTTGTGCGGATGAATGAAATTTTGTGGCGGGGAACATGTCCCCGGGGTATAGGGCCAGTTTTTTTTTTTTTTACTTTGGACGTCGAGCACACGCCTCTCGGGGGGCTGACGGTCCTTGGGCGTTAGCTGTAATGGGCCGACGATCCCCGTGCGTGCCCCTGAGAAGGAAGCATGAGAAAGATTGACTTCCGCAAGCGAAAGGTGTCCCGAAGCACGAAAACAGGCGAAATGATGCTGCTCCGGCGGTTTAGGTGAAATGCAAATACTTGTTACTTCATTGCAATAACCATTGCACAATGTTGTTCATATCGGGCATTGAAACATGAACAGGTGTCCGCGTTTCTCGGAGCGCTCCACGGGAGTAGCGTGATGCGACGAGCGCTAATCTTGTGTCCAGCCACGGTCCTTTCTCATTGGATGGCAGAGCTGCATGTATGGGCTCCCCAACTAAGAGTCGTGGTTTTGCATCGCTGTGTTCAGGCCTTCAACGCTGTTAGTGGCAACTCAGGTGCGGATCGAAAACGTTGCTTGTCACCACGACGTTTTGTGGTATCGATTAGGTTGTAATTTTTTCATGGGCTAGAATAGGTGCAGTTCTTCAAGACCTGCAGAAAGGTGCCGGCTTCTAGCGAAAGGTGCTACAGTATTAGCATGTCCGCCAACATCGTCCCCTCTTTTTATAAATGCAGGAAAACTCCGAGCTCTGATTCGACGAATTCTGGGCTGGCCGGAGGTTGTCGTGGTGGCATCGTACGAAGGGATGAAGTCCTTGAAGGCGTTTCTTTTGCCGTGCAACTGGGACTATTGCGTGTTGGACGAAGGACAGCGCATTCGTAATCCAGACGCAGAGGTACCAGCCGCGTACAGTGTTTCTTGACCTGTGTGGGCCGTCCAGACATGAAACATGATATTTTTTATCGCTGTGCTCCGTTTCTCGTTATCAGTGTGGTGGATAACTCACTACGTTGAATGTCTTTAATCGCTGCCCTTGTGCCGTTTTGCTGATGCGCGTCGTTGGTGCAGGTTACACTCATCTGCAAGCAGATTCGAACTGTGCACCGTCTTATCCTCACCGGAACGCCGATCCAGAACAACCTCCGCGAGTTGTGGAGCCTGTTTGACTTCGTCTTCCCCGGCAGACTCGGTACTCTTCCAGCGTTTGAGGCAGAGTTCGCCAACCCCATTCGCGTTGGTGGTTACGCCAATGCAAGGCAAGTTGTGAGCTGCAGTAGTCGCTGCCTTGAAAACCTACATACATGTCGAGCGAAACGATGGTTGTATGGTGAATCAACTCTTCTGACCCATGTATTATCTTGTGTTGTCTGCGTGACAGCCCCATGCAAGCTCGCCTTGCCTATCGCTGCGCTCTGGTGTTGCGAGACTTGATCCAGCCGTATTTGCTCCGAAGGCAAAAGAAGGACCTCGAAGATATCATCCATCTGCCTGCAAAGACTGAACAGGTGCAGTAGAAGTGATCACCTGCTGACGTTCATGTTTGCGATTGTTCTTGAACTAACGAATTATATGATCCGTGTAAAGTGCAGACATCAGCTTTGTGTGGTGGCTAGTATGTCGGTGTATAATCTCGCCTGAAACCCAGCTGTAGTTTCCGCCGCTCTGTGGTTTTCGGGGTTAGATGGCGGTAGACAAAATCCTGGGGGGAATCATATGTATCTAGTTGTATTGCGTGTGGACAAGGCACCTTCTCGGCCAACTTCGCGCGTTGCGTGCCCCTCCTTCGAAAGGGCAGGCAAAGAACACTCTTGCCACAAGGCCATTATTTTGGTTTACATTTGTAGGATGCGCGGCGGCCCGCCAACCAACGATACACGTGCTCCTCCAACCTCGTGTGACAGACGTACCAGTAGTTGTCATCCTGAAAAACGATGGGGCTGGGCATGTTGCCGCTGCTATTACGCCACGTTCGCAGGTGTTGTTCTGTCGCTTGACGTCTTACCAACGTCGGCTCTACGGCGAGTTCCTGGAGTCCACCGAAGTGAAGAGCGTGTTGAGCCGAACAATGCGAGCCTTCAGAGCCATTGGGATCCTCCGCAAACTGTGCAACCACCCGGACTTGGTGTGCCGCTTTGGCGACTCTGTGGTCACCAGGTGAGAAGCGAGGTGTAGCAGGTGGGACAACCACAGCAGCACTTGCCAAAGGTTGCAGCAATTACCAGGAGGTTTTCACCCGATTCTGCTGTTGGTTCAGGCGCCTGCTGTGTTCTCAAACTACTACCAGTCATAGTTTCCCTGGCCTTCGACGCCGCCACCCCTTCATAACCTCGAATGATTCGGGGAGTTGCGGCGGTGGGATTGTACCGGCTTTAGGGTGTGTTGTACCATCTGCTAACCACCACCACGTACTTGTCGATACCCCAGGTTGGATAGTCACCAAGTTTGGGATGGGGATAGTGACCCAAGTGAGAAGGAAGTAGACGATACGGTGGAGGAATCGAAGAGCGACAACGACCATGAAGTTCAGCGATCAGGAAAACTCCTTGTGCTCCAGCAAATACTGCCGCTTTGGCACAAGCAGGTGGGATCACAGGTCAATACTTGTACTGTGACTGCAACTAGGACGCAATTGGACTATTTTCTGCTTGGATATCGAAAAGCGGTGTTGTTGGCGTCCAGTCATTTACATTCCTACATCCCACATCGAATACCATTGTGCATCGCAGGGCCATCGAGTTCTCCTGTTCTCTCAAACTCGTCAGATGTTGAGCATCATCGAACGCTTCGTGGTCAACAATGAATGGTCTTATGGACGCTTAGACGGCAGTACGCCCGTTGGCAACAGGCAGGTGAGCGACCGTGTCGTGTTTGGCTTTCTGCCGGTTGTGCCAGATATTTGTTGGCAGGTCGTGGTTGAGAGAGCCCAGCTTAATAGCATGTAAATAAACCCGTTGTGACACAGGCAACACGCGCGGAGTAGTGGGCGCTCGAAAGTTGCCAGTTTCGTCGTCCAACGCCCCGCCTTGCGCAGGTTGGCAAGCTATGTTGTTTATTGCGTGCTGACCGCTACATTTCTCGCTTTTCGCTGTTCTCCAGACCCTCATTGATCGCTTCAACAACGACGAATCGATGTTCATCATGCTACTGACTACTCGAACTGGGGGTGTCGGGGTCAATCTCACTGGTGCCGACCGAGTGATACTATTTGACCCAGACTGGAACCCGAGCACCGATATGCAGGTATTTTGGTTTGAGGTTCATGACACCGTTAAGGTGATTTTGCTGTACGGCGAGGTACGACCTTGAAGTATCATGAATGCGAACGTCTTGGTCAACAAACCGTGGAACGTGAGTTAGTTGATTATTGCCGTTCGTTGTGCTCTGTGGAGTCTCAAATCGCGCTGCATTGTGTAGAAGTTTGGACCAAGCGTTCGTCATTTGACGAAGAAACTTCTCGTGGGCTATGCCACCAATTTGAGTCTCCTTCACCGTGCCTTGCGTTTGATTATCCAAGGCTAGAGAGCGCTCGTGGCGAGTCGGACAACTGCGCCAGGTGACCGTCTACCGGCTCGTGACTGCCGGGACCATCGAAGAGAAGATCTACCACCGACAGATTTTCAAGACCGCACTTACAAACCGAGTCCTTCAGGTATTATTCATGCACCTTCTGCTGACAAGAGTACCTTGTTGCACGCGGCAGACGTTAGCCGCGACGAACATGTGTGTGCACAACGTGATGACACAGAACTGTCAATGCGTTGCTACTTTCTCCCAACTTGTTGAACTGCAGGACCCCAAGCAGAGGCGAATGTTCAGCGCGGACGAATTAGGAGACCTATTTACCCTTGGTGACGATGGTGCTTCAGACGGATTCACCGACACGATCGATCTATTCCAGGTACATACTGCTAAGCTGAGCCAATACATCCCCAAAAGCGCTTCATGCTTTTCATACGCAAAAGCCATATTTTGCGTACCCAAAACGAAGGGAAATCTACCACCTATGTTGCACGTAGTCTACAGAGCCGACATTTGGAACATGGTCCTGGCTGTTGTGCGGTTCTGGAACGGCGTGACAGGGAGAAGGAAGGATTCGTTTTCCTCAGGGAGAACAGCAAGGGTCAAATTCGAGGCGTTCGGAAGGAGCCAGCGATGTCCAAAGAAAAAACGGGCGTAAGAAAAGTCTTGCACGAAGGGGGAATCGGGTGGCCCGGCGAGAAAATGCATCGCCAAGTTCGTCACTTCTTCTCGGAACGGCCACATCTCTTCTCGGAACGGCCACGGTAACCGTTGCACCTACAAGCGGAGATGAGGAGCGCAAGAGCCCCGTGGACAGTGATCAAGACAGTGAAAAGTCCAAGGGTGATGACAAGGCGGTTCTGCAAGCGCTTTATGAGGGTGCGCCGCTGTCCAGCGTCTTCCATCACGACCTTGCTGAAGGTAGGTGGTCGCGTTTCGGCCGGTACGTGCATTTTCTTGTTTTTGCTTGGTTTTTCTTGGCCACATCCCATTCCTCATGGACTTCTGTCAAAAATGTTTTTGGTTGAGGTGGATGTCCCCTTTTTCATTTGTTGCTGTCGTTTCAACGATGCGTACGACAGGATCCGGGAGAATGACGATGGAACAAAAAAGGATGGAAGAGGCCGCCAAACGCGCTGCGCAAAGAGCGGTGAACCAGCTAAGGATGTCCCGACGCACACTTAGGGCAGGAGCTGGCCAGGTGAGGCGGGCGGAGTACGTCAACGCCAACAAGCGTGCCTCGTATCTCACACGTGTGTTTTTCCTGTGTGTTCTGTCGTGTCAGCTGGTCGCTGATTGTTCGTCGGTGCTCTGACGCCACTGGTATTATTTTCGTAGTTGGTCGTCGTAACCTTATGTTGCCATCGCTACCTCAGCGTGCCAAGGGTTGATTGGTACGGCGTTGTAATAGCGTCTATGGTTCAAGGTTCGCTCGAAAGCGTGGGGTGTAACGTGTTTTTGTCGGAAAAACACGAGTCCACTTCAACATGCACGCGGGGGCAACCGCGTCTCTCGCCATCAACAGTGAAGTTAGCACCGCAGGATTCGTTCTGTGTGGCTCCTGCTGGTGCGCCCAAAGTTATTCCAGAAGGTGGAAAGGTGTGTCCCTAGTTGGAATATTGGAAAGTAAATGAAAGGCATATCAAGACATGGATACTACGTTTGGCATGAGTGGCAAGCGCATTGCCGGCATGATGACTTCACGTGTGTGAAAGGAACCCCTCGGAGAATCTTTCCCTCGTGAATCGAGATCGCGTTCAGTGCAATGTAGTGCCGTCGCGTTATGGTTGACAGGGTATCATATTTTGCCAGTGGTCGGTATTCGTTTTAGACTACGAATAGTCTTCTTGCGCCGTTGAACGGCCCACATCGTCGCTTGGCGCATCTTGCGAACAGGGTGGTTTCCAATCCTCATGGACGGGTAGGAATGGCGGGACCAGCGCTGAGAACACGTCACAAGATGTCCCACGGGGGGGCAATCTGATGGCTGGCGCAAACGTAGGAGCCGGGCGGCGGTTTGGAACAGTCTCCAATCCCAGCATTGCTGGCAGACAGGGCGGGCGTGAAGGGCAAGGCGCAGTATTTCTCGGGCAGCAAGAGCCCGCATCAGCGCCTGAGCAAAGCAGTTCAGCGGGCGTGTCTTCCCAGGTTAGAACCTTTTTTTTCGAATGAAGTGTATGTGCGCTGTCTCCCGAGCTGGGCCGCCCTGCGATGTGGTGCCGACCGTATGTACTGAGTACTTTTCAAAACTGCTTGTGAACCATTATTTTTGCTTCATGTTTGTTCGAGGCAGGATATTCTGCGACAGATTCGCCTCCGCAATGGGACACAGCCAGCTCTGTCGCCAGGAATATTCCCAGGTGTGTCACCTGTTGTTTGACACAGCAATAAATAGCTGAAGCAACAGCGGTACAGTCCGTTCAGTGCTTCGAAGATACCACGGTGTTTCCTTTGGGACGCTTGACGGCGGTTCATCTTTTTGCCGACACCAACTTGACGCTCGTTGGACGTCTCTAATCTTCACCAACAGCGAATCCCTCGTGCGCTCCTCCTGTGGCGCATTTTCAGAGTTTCAGACGCCAAGCACCTCCGACGACAAAGACGCCTACTTCGCAGCTCTGCTGCAACGCTTGCAGGTACAGGTACCCCCAAACATTTGCTAGGAAAATGCACACACCAGCAGTATCTGGTTCGGCGGAGTATACGCCAAGAAATGTGGCCGCTTTTGTTGTCGACGCACAGACTTGCAACACACGCTAGAAATCCAGCATGAGGGCTATTAGGTGCATCTTGGGCGCTCCAAGGACAGTTCCAATGCAACGATACGCACGTATCCCCTTGACCACGGATAACTAATATGTTGTCAATATATATGATGAGCGTGTCGACCCCCACAAACGCCGCAGGACTACCTGGCCCAAGCACCTTCAGGAGTCGATACGGCCGCTTTGATCCACGCCTTCGAGGATGTTCCGGCCGGCGACGTTCCCGTCTTTCGTCAACTGCTTCAAGCCGTTGCTACCTGCGCCAACGGAGAATGGACCCTGCGGGATGCTCCGAGCAACTGAGATCGACGTACTGGGTTACATTGTTTACTGCCGTGCGATTGGTTTCAGACTCATGGTGGAACTGAGACCCGCACGCAACGAAGTGGACCGGGTTCCATAAGTGTTACTCGGCCGCGGCCTCCGAGTTTATTCGAGTTGAGCCCACAATTTCAGGCGAAAGGCAATAGTTTAAGCAAGGTTCCAGATCCAAACGAAAAAAGGCAGCAGTAGCCGTTGTGCTGCGTGTTGCAGTGGCAAAGGAGATATGAACCCCTGACAGCCGTGTATTGGTTTGGGGGCAATCTTTGCCTCGGAGCTATAGCGCCAGAGGGATCAGTCCACAGTGTTCAGAACCATGATTCCGCTTGCGTGCAGGAGTTGAGCTATGTCTCCAACTGCTGATTCACCTTCTCCGTACTTGCTCATGGGGCGGATTCTTTTGTTTTGTCCTGGACTCAAATCAGCGCTCACAGCACTTGCGCCGTTTGCTCCAACCCGTGGTCACACAGAAGGGTTTCTCCCTACCCACCCCTCCTGCGATACTTTGCCTTCTTTTTGAATGCGAGAAGAGTTCAGCACTCTCTTCCCTCCGTGTACACACGAACTAGCGCTTTCCACCCAGGCCAGGAACGGAAGCGAGAGAAAAACCCACTTTACAAGAAGCACGGTTACCCCGAGGTTCGAACCCCTGACCCTGGCCAGTAGAAGGTTTTCGCGGATACCAACCAGACTACCGGGCGACCGACTCTGGAAAACTAAGTGTATGTAAGATCGAAAGAAGACAGCTACAGTGGTAAAGCTCTCATGCAAGCTATTCGACACTCCGTACATCGTCTACACATAAAAGGTATGGTGGAAGGCAACGAATGCCGAAAGTGTTTGTCCCTCGCGCCTTGCTCCCAAATTTCATAATCCGGCAACTGAGAACCAAATTTCGGGTTTACTCCTATTTAACAAAGATCTTGTGGCGGCGAGGGTTGATGGATGATGCCGCGTCCTGATCCTCATCCGTTCGGGGGTATGACTCCTGTACCGGCTGTTGTCTCTGCAAAAACGCACGGCGTGGTACCACGCAATAAGCCACCCCCAACCGTCCATTGCACAGGTTTCCGATTCATGAACGAGACTACCACCCGACCAGCGAATATTCTTTGTTTCAGCTCGAGAACGTCGGCAACACAACAGCTACTGTAACACAACGAGTATCAGTAAAATTGTATCATTGCCGAACCTTTCCTCGCACATTCAGCGCTCTCTTGGCATGAAAGTAGCCATGGTTAGCCTGGCGCTGCTTGCTTCGCTCTATTGCGGCTGCCTTTCGCTCGCTCCTCTCTTGTCGCAGTCTGACGAGCGCAGACGAAAATGTATATTTGGGCACGTATGTATCAAAACGCTCAAAAAATGCACCATTAGCAGCCCTTTCCGTAGGTGCCACAAAAGGTCCGCTGGCCTCACATCACCCAATTAGATTTTTGGTTGTCTCAGTGAGGGTTGCGTCTCCTACACTGCTGTGGTACGTGATCCAAAACAGAACGACGTTGGTGCTAGAAAACCCAAAGAGGAGGCCCCGGCTTGCCTCAGTACTAGATAGTCGCGCACGTGGGAATGTTCGGAATAATTTGATCTATTAATTAGTGTTGATGGGGTCTGAAAGCATAGAGAAGTATACATCTTAGTGTGGGATAGTCTGCACACACGCTTGGTTGCTTGGAAGGGGAGGGCACACCCACGCCTTGGAATCAACGCTAGACGTCCGGAGCGGAACTGGCTTTTAGATTTTTATCGTTGTGAACATGTTAGGAGCAAAACATAACCACACGACGCAGCCGTACTTCGACAACGAGGAAGCGGCTATACAAGAAGCTCACCCGATTCAAAACCAATTGAAGGCACGTTGAAGAAGCAAATTACATGTAGGAGAATACCAAAAGCAGTCTCAGACTAGACACCAACCCGTCCAATGGAAATACATCACCGTATCCGCGTCCAAGTTTTAAACTTTACCTAAAAGTTCATATTTTAATTTTGAACTATCGCGGATTAATTTTGTTATACCTTCTACTTCATCCACATTTGATAACCAATAGTTTATAATTGTTGTATAATCATTCAATATATCAATCGAATCATCTTTTGACATCCATGGTTTATAAGATAATTCTTCTTTTAGTAATTGCCAACCATTTTCTCGCGGCCAAAAGAAGAATGTAGTAATAGGCATTGTGGAATTATTTTCTAGTTTTTTATCTACAGCGAGACCTAAATAATTTTTACTCCAAAGGATTTTAAATACATAAATATTATCATTTGACATAATTAAAGTGTTTTTTTTCTTTATTAAAATTTAGAAGATCTTCTTAATAAATTTTTGACTACTTCGGTAGGCTGTACACCATTAGCTAATCTCTTAATTGTTCTTTCTCTGTTAATATGCGTTGTTACTTATCAAACCTGCTCGCGCGGGCACGGAAAGGATCGCGTGTGGCTACCTTGACCATCTCGGCGGGTATAAATGTCACTTTCACCGTCGGTGCTCTTGCGCATATCGATCATTCCTTCGACGTATGCCAATGAAGTTGGGCGACCTTACCTGTCTTTTTCTTCTGTGGTCTTGTCCGGGTCGGAGTACGAAAAGTTGGCCGCTTTCAACGCGCCCTGTCGCCCCCGCTCGTGCTCTTCCTCAACAATGACCTGCAGCAAATATGGTTCCAGCTCTTTGAATGGTTCCAAGAGTATTTCGTATACAACGAAAAAGTCACAAGCTTTTGTATGCAAAGAGCCATCACTGCAGTCGACAATCGACTGGGCAAGCACAAGTTTCTCATATAGATCTAGATCAATATTGAGATTTCCGATAGAGAAAACATTCCTAAGTCGACAACATCTTTACGAAAGTGCTGTACGTACGGTGGTCACCATGTTTGGGCAAGTTTCGACAAGCAAACGGAGCTACTGGAAGCTGTTTTCGTGATCCGACAATATGTGCAGGGAGGACACTGAATCAGACCGAGAAGGCGGTAACAGTCCATCGTGAGCATCGTAAAAAAAGGCAGCAAATCATTGGCCAGCGATCTGATCCTCACAGCCCGGCTCTTTCGAACCAGCTTCGAACGGCATCTAAGTTTTCCTTGGAGATGGCACACACACACGCTGGTTCACAGCGCTAACGGACAAAAGTCTTTCAGCCCCATTCGATATCTGTGTAATGCCAAAAGGGAAGGGGACGAAGTGACATGATTTCTTCATCTCCGACACTTTAGTTGTGGTGTCGGGGGTCTACACGCATCTCGGTCAATCAGGGAGCTCTAAATTGCTCACCAATTAAGACAGAATGTCCCAACGCGATACGTGCTCAACCTTCGCAGTACTAAATAAAGTAGACTAACACCCCCTAGGCTCCAGCAACAAAAGATGCAGATTTGAACACAATCTAAGTTGTGGGGTGAGGTTACCGTGATGAAGCGTGTTGTGGCAATGGGGTGCGATCGTATGTATGTAAGTCGTTGCTCTCTAGGCTTTTTCATCGCACCCCAGTACCATGACACTGATGGGTACCAAAACACCAATACTGCAAATAAATCAGTGCCGATACTGCAACTAAATCGTTTCGTTCTATTTTTCCAACGTAACCCCGGTGCGATGACACCGATGGGTGGGACATGGAATAACACAAAGTGGCCCTTCTACGGTGCTGAGTGCAGGCACCCCGGTGCTATGATACTGATAGATGCGATACTGAAGTAACCAACACAGGCGCTTCCCGGTGCAGGATCCATATGCCGCAGCACACACGCAACCTTGGTAACACACTCACCTGTGTGTGCGAATACCATAGTTTGTCTACCTCAAGGGGCTCGGTAGTACCATTTACGAGTTCCTCTTGTGTTCGGTCGGTTGGAGGTTCGGGATGTGTGCCGTGTGCTTGCTTGGTTGAGCATTTGATGTTCCGATTACCGTAGGTACAAAAAAAAATGACCCATGTGGACACGTACACGTCGACAGAACGATATACATGAAAGGATGGGTGCCCCTATTGATACCTACCGTAACATCGTCCAGTTCAAAACGTGGCTTCGGAGGGTACCGGCACCTTGCGGAAGCACGTAACATTAGATCCTAAGCAGTTACCACATCATTGATATTGCCTTCCCAAAACTGAAATTTCAAAAATACTCAAAACCAAAAACACAACCCTATCTATCGCACCGGGTGCGATAACACCGATAGCGGTGTGGAAGTGCAATTAAATCATGCCGTTCTTGTTTTTTGGCGCACCCTACTTATTCGTGGTGTTGCTTTCTTGCGAACTTCGGTGCCATAACCCCTACGTATGCGAAAATCATTTATGGGTGTCATAACACGCACAACTACGGTATTGCCCAAAAGGTGGTAAAAGAACTTGATGCGGCCGTTGGCTGCATCAGACTTTAACTACAGCTTTTGGAGCATGCTATAATCATGTGATGTTTTTCCTCTATTCATTTTACTGTCGAAAGAATTCAACCCTCCCCCAACTTGGCACAAAAAAGACTGTCAGGTGTACGTGCAGCGAGTACAACAAATACTTGGAAAGAATCGTTTCCTAACCCCTGAGCTGGAACCCGGAATGTCAAAGACAGTCCATAGCTACATTGGTCAGGAACGGTTTGCCAGGTGTTGATTCAATTATATCACTCCGAAAACACCCTAGTTTGGTCGATTCTTGCTCAAAAGGTCCCGGGCAATGTAGACAGTTCGCTTGAACGGAGTAGTGAGAGAGAGGTCAGTGCCTTATCGCCTACATTGAGCTTACAACTTTCTCGTCGCTCTTCGGATTTGGACCCTGGGCTAAGAACCAAACTTCCTGAAGCGCTTTACTCTTTGTTATTAGCCTGTATTTGTCCTGATTCCTATATTGTATTATGCTCTGTTTTTTCTTTTTGCCGGGTTCGATCGCCCCCCGGTATGTTTCGCGTGACCTCTGCTATCGCGTCAGGTTGGGGATATTATGAATTTATTATTATTTCATCTATTCCATCTGGTCTCTAGAAGTGTGTGTGCCCTTTTTGGGGTAGTTGGCAGAAGATTTGATGCGTCCATCCAAGCAAGGGAGAAAAAGGGGAAATTTGAAACAAAGAGGGGGACATCGCACCACAGTTTAGGGGGTGTAGGGCTAGCTCGAGGCTGGGGGCATCAAAGAAGCATCGACAAGAGGAGAGAAAAAGCGGCAGGAATTTGGAATTGTGTGGGCGAATGCAAAGGTCTATGTGGATTCGTCACGCACAGGCATCATCTGATATCCACTCCGAATCCAATACAACTTCTAGGGAAGACTAGTTCGTGGAAGAGGGATGCAAGAGGGGCAGGTGGACTAATGTTGTGATACCAAAAGCAAAGAGGCTTGTTTGTTTTTCCTTGCTGTTGGACTCGTAGGGTAGAGGCCTCAACCACAATTTGTTCCTGAGACGACCACCACAGAAAACGTCACGTTCTATGCCTGCCTTGACCGCAGAAGCAGTCAGAAACTACACCACCAAAGCTCCAGGTCAGTACGGCAGTGATACGCGCGGGAAAAGGGGTTGGGACTCACGTTGTGTCTAATCTACAATTAAGTGTGGGCTTCTGTCCATCTGAAATACATATCATCAGGTATCCGTCCTCGCTTACTTCATAAGAGCCTATAACAGTGAAAATACTGCTGTACCGTCATAAACATGCCCACCACCATGGTTTGGCCATCATGGTATGCATATCTATCCTACAGTTCATAAGTTCGAATCACTACCTGCCTTCGCAACGGTTCGGACCTCAATCTTAACTTCGAAGTAAGAAAACAGCAAAGCTGGTTAATGTAGGGTCCACACATGCACACATACATGTAATTACACTACTGTACGTTCATCACCAAACGTGACGACGTCGTTTTGCGAGGTTGCGTTTTTCTTTCTCCTTGATAATGACTTTTCGGGGGCGTCCCACGGCCCAGGGCAGTCAGACGCCACGTACCCCTGCACCTCCCCGTTGTTAATGTTGTTGTTGTTAGTGTTGCTGTTTGTTCTGAGAGCAGTAAATCGTACCGGGTCGCTGCTCAGCAGGCTAGAGAGTGAATACCGGTTCACGGCGCGGGCGCCTTCGTTGGGGGTCACCGGCAAACCACCCGAAAGGAGATGATCTCGGGTCCAGCCGATAAAACTCACCACATAGAAGACCGGGAAAGGGTCTACAGTCAGCTTCACCCCCCGAGGTCTATTCGTTTTACATTGAACACCGACTCTTCCACCCCCCACCACCACGCTGCTGCAGCGAGTGCATTACTTGCTTGGCACTTGTGCCTATTTACGGACTGCTGTCAATCGTTGCTCTGTGATACCTCTCCATGTGTCTCGCTCATTCGACGTACGCATCGAAACTATCATACCGGTCGCCCCGGTGGTCTAGTGGGTAGCCTCGCAGCCTGCTAAGGGCCAGGTCATGGGTTCGAGTCCCGGCAGAGAGAGTTTTTTCTCACTAAATAAATCCTGGTCTAGGATGAAAGCGACGCGCTGCAAAGCTCGTTCGTTAGTAAACCATAATCGACTTCGTAAGTCGCGAGGGAAGGGATTGCTGTACCCTTCTCGCGATAAAAATACCTCAGGCATGAACCGCAGGAGGGGGTCCAACCCCCCCGTCCTATGTGACCCCGGTTGGGTCGTCTAGCTATTAGAAGTGGAGGATAGGGGCCAGAGGGGCAGACGACAGAGTCCAATGATGGAAGAAAAACAAACAAACAAAAACATACCAAACTCGTTTCGTCGATCTCAATGTCGCGACTTCGAACCATGCACCACCCCCTGCCGCGCGGGAAAGCCAACATGTGTATATCTTGGCGTTGACTCTGTGCTCCTGAAATGTCGTTCATTGTTGTTGGCCGTGGCACGAGGAGTGCCAAAACACTGAACCAGTAATGTTTTACCTACAGCTTCGTGCACACGTACCGCTGCCTGCTGCCTGCTGTAAGTTTCCGTCTTGCTCCCGCTCGCACCTGGACAATTCGTTGCAAAAGCGTAGAATGGTTCACGTGTGGCATATCTTCGAGCAGCCCCCTCGTTTCTGCCTCCTGTCTCAGCTCGAACGTTGTCATTGAACCAACTTTGTCCACCGTTAGATGATTTGTCCTCGTGCAGGTGCTAGCCATGCTACTGGTGGTGCTCAGGACACTGTAGCCAGCAGAGTCAAAGGAGCGAAGAGACAAAGAGTGCTGTCGAGTTGTCGAGCTGAGGAGCTGTCCAATGAGAAAGTGGGCAAAAAAAAGGCAAAAAACGCTCATGCTGTTATATACTTCGAAGTATGCCTCCTTTCCGAAACCCTACAAGTAATTGAGGGGAGAACTGATACCGCCTCTTTAGTTCTGCAGGTTCTAGCTTGGACGTGCGTTGCACTTGCGTTCAAGCGTGGCTTGTGTGTGTGCTCTGCCTCAGCAGTTCGTCTCTTGGTTGACTCAAGCTTGTTCTGCTCACAGTTCTGTACGGCGAACTGAGGGTAGGAAGCAAGAGTGATCTGGTGTGCGAGGCCTAACGGAGCCAAGCTTCCGGACGGTCCTACCTCAAAGGTCATCCGTTATACAACGACGCACGTCATCTATGTCATATCTCATCTTGTCTCTCTGATTGGTCCAACTTGGGCCTATGGTGGCACTTGTTATTATCCTCAGCACTTCCTGCTGAGAGCTGACCCTAGGTCGTCACTGTACGCTACAGCTGTCCCGTAATTGTATCTGCTGACCTATCCAGTCGGTCCTGTCGTGTACACGGTCGTCAGTACCCTACACCACCGACGGTCCCGAACAGAAGATAATCAGACAGTTACTCTGAGTCCAAAATAACGCCTCGAGAACTAGACTGAAACCCATTCTCACCACATCAGCCTACCCTGATCATAAGTCAATCTAACAGTACCTGCTCGATCTACTTCCATTTTAAAGCTGCTCCCATCCTGTATGTTTGGACGACAGAATACTACCCGGAATATGTCCGAGTCTTTATTTAGTACGTTACTCAACTGATTCTCCGAACTGTTCCATACAACACACAAGTCACACGAATAAACAAACACCACAGAACAACACATTGCAACATACAACTTCAAACACACAACAATCCATGATACACACAAAAAAAATAAAGCAATTAGACATCAAGGCCATCACCTGATTATGGAAACATCGAGGCGAGGCGTTTACATCCCTATCAAACCATAGTAACCGTTAGGCCAGAAGGGACCATCTCGTTTACTAGTAATTCTTTGTATTTTCCGCTTCGGCTCTTCTGGTCCAGTCAGGAAAAATAATTGATCTTCTTTCTTGTCCTCGTGCCGACGATCTTCAATCCATAGTGTATCGGAAGCTCTTTACGCTGTCTCTCCCTCGTAACCTCGTGTGTACGTGCCAGCACCAAGTTCCAGGCTCTTCGTCGAATGTTTTGGGATTCTCCAGGTTGAGGTGAACATTTTCTTGTCTTGCGAGATCCAAGAACTTGATTGCATGAGGATGTTCCACACTCTCGCCATCCTCCGCCACCATCGTTACCTTAGCAATCTGCCATCCGGAATCACGCGTTTTGTAATAAATGTATGATCCGATTATATCAGTGCCATATAAGGTGGGTCGCTCGCGAGTGTCGCAGCAGACCTTAAANTCCAAGAACTTGATTGTATGAGGATGTTCCACACTCTCGCCATCCTCCGCCACCATCGTTACCTTAGCAATCTGCCATCCGGAATCACGCGTTTTGTAATAAATGTATGATCCGATTATATCAGTGCCATATAAGGTGGGCCGCTCGCCTGTGTCGCAGCAGACCCTAAACCCTTCAGCAACATANCAACATGTCTTCCTCCAGTCAGCCGTGCAGCAGCCCTCTTAGCACACTGTACTCGATACCTCCGGTATTTAGCATTCTCTCCACCGACCAACTCAATCTTGCCGGTCCAATACCGCATTACAAGATTTCCATATTGCATCAATTCCTCTTCATGTTCCCATGTGCAAAGTTTGGTCTCGTCCCAATGAGTAAAATATTGAACAGCAATCTTTCCCGATAATCCTCGCACCAGCCGATGCTTAGATATCTTCCAAGGAATGTTTCAACTGCACATCTGCATCTGTGAGATGGTAGGGTGGTGATAGCTCCGAGTATTTGTTGAGGACGTAGTTTCTCATTGCCCAAGGCAAAAAGTTTGGTTTGTCTGTCTCTGAATGGGGGTTGAAACACTTCTTGACCCTTAACACAGACACTCTGGAGGTGATATCCTTTCCAGGTTCATCTTTCCTCACATCCAGTAAAACCAATTTCGGTCCCACCTTTCGGCCATCTGGAGCAATACCGGGCCCAACGAATAATACTTTATATGGCCCCGTCCAGCAATAAGCCAGTTTAGCCAACAAAGCAAAGGACTTTCGGTCTCCCGATTTAAGATTTTGGGGCTTTAGAACATGTTTTCCACCTCCGGTAACAACACTTTGTTCATTGTACAGCCACACCCAATCTCCTTCTTCAATTTTTGGCCTTCGATTCCCTATTTT
>CACKRE030005039.1:252138-274498 GCA_902602495.3 Ectocarpus sp. CCAP 1310/34 | reverse complement strand
AGAACTAGACTGAAACCCATTCTCACCACATCAGCCCACCCTGATCATAAGTCGATCTAAATATGAAGATTGTGCTTATGAACAACACCTAGTGGGTGAGACAGTACCTGCTCGATCTACTTCCATTTTAAAGCTGCTCCCATACTGTATGCTTGGACGACAGAATACCCTGAATATCCGACTCTTTATTTAGTACATTGCTCAAGTGATTCTCTGAATTGTCCCATACAACACACAAGTCACACGAATAAACTAACACCACAGAACAACACATTGCAGCATACAACTTCAAACACACAACAATCCATGATACACACACNACATACAACTTCAAACACACAACAATTCATGATACACACAAAAAAAATAAAGCAATTAGACATCAAGGCCATCACCTGATTATGGAAACATCGAGGCGAGGCGTTTACATCCCTATCAAACCATAGTAACCGTTAGGCCAGAAGGGACCATCTCGTTTACTAGTAATTCTTTGTATTTTCCGCTTCGGCTCTTCTGGTCCAGTCAGGAAAAATAGTTGATCTTCTTTCTTGTCCTCGTGCCGACGATCTTCAATCCATAGTGTATCGGAAGCTCTTTACGCTGTCTCTCCCTCGTAACCTCGTTTGTACGTGCTNCAAAAATAAAGCAATTAAACATCAAGGCCATCACCGATTATGAAAACATCTAGGCGAGGCGTTTACATCCCTATCAAAACATAGTAACCGTTAGGCCAGTTTGGCCAGAAGGGACCATCTCGTTTACTATTAATAGTAATTCTTTGTATTTTCCGCTTCGGCGCTTCTGGTCCAGTCAGGAAAAATAGTTGATCTTCTTTCTTGTCCTCGTGCCGACGATCTTCAATCCACAGTGTATCGGAAGCTCTTTACGCTGTCTCTCCCTCGTAACCTCGTGTGTACGTGCCAGCACCAAGTTCCAGGCTCTTCGTCGAATGTTTTGAGATTCTCCAGTTTGAGGTGAACATTTTCTTGTCTTGCGAGGTCCAAGAACTTGATTGTATGAGGATGTTCCACACTCTCGCCATCCTCCGCCACCATCGTTACCTTAGCAATCTGCCATCCGGAATCACGCGTTTTGTAATAAATGTATGATCCGATTATATCAGTGCCATATAAGGTGGGTCGCTCGCGAGTGTCGCAGCAGACCTTAAACCCTTCAGCAACATGTCTTCCTCCAGTCAGCCGTGCAGCAGCCCTCTTAGCACACTGTACTCGATACCTCCGGTATTTAGCATTCTCTCCACCGACCAACTCAATCTTGCCGGTCCAATACCGCATTACAAGATTTCCATATTGCATCAATTCCTCTTCATGTTCCCATGTGCAAAGTTTGGTCTCGTCCCAATGAGTAAAATATTGAACAGCAATCTTTCCCGATAATCCTCGCACCAGCCGATGCTTAGATATCTTCCAAGGAATGTTTCTATGCCTGTCCAAATTCAACTGCACATCTGCATCTGTCAGATGGTAGGGTGGTGATAGCTCCGAGTATTTGTTGAGGACGTAGTTACTCATTGCCCAAGGCAAAAAGTTTGGTTTGTCTGTCTCTGAATGGTGGTTGAAACACTTATTGACCCTTAACACAGACACTCTGGAGGTGATATCCTTTCCAGGTTCATCTTTCCTCACATCCAGTAAAACCAATTTCGGTCCCACCTTTCGGCCATCTGGAGCAATACCGGGCCCAACGAATAATACTTTATATGGCCCCGTCCAGCAATAAGCCAGTTTAGCCAACAAAGCAAAGGACTTTCGGTCTCCCGATTTAAGATTTTGGGGCTTTAGAACATGTTTTCCACCTCCGGTAACAACACTTTGTTCATTGTACAGCCACACCCAATCTCCTTCTTCAATTTTTGGCCTTCGATTCCCTATTTTCTCCTTTAGGGCTTCGTTTTTCTTTTCATGTTTTGCCTTTATCAACCTGTCCTCCTCTTTGACCAATTGGTATGCCTTGATTTGTCTTTCCCGCATCAGCTTGAGGTAATCCAACTGATCCTGCCTCAGGCTTTGGTGACCTTTCACGCCACGACCTTCCAAAATCGTCATGGGTAACCTGGTATACCGGCCTATATGCACTTCGTTGGGGGACAAACCCGTTCCTCTGCTGACATTGTTGTTATGGGCTGCAATAGCAATTCCCAACCACTCATCCCAATTTTTCTGATCATCTGAAATCAGGTGAGACAACATCTGACAAAGTGTATTGTTCAACCTCTCCATCATGCCATTTGTTTGCGGATGATAAGCGCTAGTAAACATCTTTTCAGTCCCCTGCATACGATAAACCGCTCTGCTAACAGGGGCAGTAAATTCTGTACCTCTGTCAGACAAAAACGTATGAGGACATCCCCACTTTGGAATATCCTGATTTACCGGTACAGAAGGNGAGTATGGTTCAACCTCTCCACCATGCCATTTGTTTGCGGATGATAAGCGCTAGTAAACATCTTTTCAGTCCCCTGCATACGATAAACCGCTCTGCTAACAGGGGCAGTAAATTCTGTACCTCTGTCAGACAAAAACGTATGAGGACATCCCCACTTTGGAATGTACTGATGTACCAGTACAGAAGAACATCCTTGGGCTGTCTTCTCTTCGGCGGTCAAAGCATATGCTTCAGCATATCTGCTGAATAAACCCACCACCAGGAACACATACTGCTTTCCATTCTCAGTTTTAGGTAAAGGGCCTAAAAAATCAAAAGCCACAATTTCACCAGGTCTACTCGGTAAGGGTAATGATGCCAATGGCCACCTTTTTGTGTGTCTAGGTGTCTTCCTAGCCTGGCATGCATAGCAAGCGCGGCACCACCACTTGACACTTTGGCTTTGACCAACCCACCAATAAAACCTTTTCAGGATTGCAAGGGTAACTTTCTCACCGAGATGAATGGCTTCCCGATGTGCACAGTCCATCACCCAAGGTCTCAGAAGTATCGGCACGTAAGTTCGTACAGGCTCTTCTCCAAGTAACCTCTCGTACTCTCCAGGATTCCTGTTAGGCCGATCAGCAGGCATTGTGGTTAAACTTTTTACCAACAATTTCTGTCCACCTGCTAACTCCAGGAGTTCGCCTTGTGCCAATAACCCTTTAACTTCCTCAATATCAACGTCCTTGGGTAAGTCACCCTCTGTAACTTCAGACATTTTGGTCCCTTTCTGTAACAGCAGGATTGCCATTCTGGAAGTTGCATCCTTTTTCTGAGCTTCCGCCCAATCTGTAGCCTTTTTCCTGCAGAGGTTCTTCCCAAAATCCCTCGCTTCTTGACTATCCCATTCTTCAAATGGCATCATATCATCCGTAGGCTCAGGTATAGTATCGTCGTCTCCATTCTCTCCCTCCGAAAACAGTACTTGGGGTTCATCCGCCACGAACCCACCCAAGCTTGACACTACGGTCAAACAAGTTTGCTCCGACTCAGGAAACTCACCACGTGAACTCAAGAAATACACATCGACGTCCCCTGGATCAGTGAGTCGAAGTGCAGGACTGGAGTCCTCTGGTGTTGCTGGCAACGGAAGTCGTGACATCATATCAGCATTCCCGTTTTTCTTGCCTGGTCGGTAATGCAACGTATAAGTGTACGCGGACAGAAAATCAAACCATCGTTGAACACGGTTAACCTTGGAAGAAAGACTTTCCAGATTTAACAGCAGCGGTTGATGATCCGTGACCACCTCGAAAGGAATACCGTAGAAAAATTGTCGATTTTTCTTTATGGCCCAGACTAAAGCACCACACTCAAGTTCCGTTGACGTCCACTGCTTTTCATTGGGAAGCATAGAACGGCTCAAGAAACATAGAGGTCGAGTCGAACCATCGGGTTGATCCTGTTCGATCACTGCACCCAAACCATCCTGGGATGCATCTGTGATAACCCGAAATTTCCGAACTCCCGATATCGCATCACGATAATTCGGAAAGGCTAGAACATCTGGACTAGACATTTTTTCCCTCAAACGTTGCACTATTTCAACATGTTCAGTGTTGAAAGCAAATTTGACACCCTTGTTCAAAAGGTTGTTAAGAGGACGAGTGTGAGCGGCCATGTTCGGAAGGAAGCTTCTCTAATAGCTCAGCCCACCCAAGAGTGACCTTAGCTGGCTAACAGTATTTGGCATTGGAATCTTTTTCAGACTAGCCACCTTCGCGGGATCCCGCTTAAGACCCTGTGCCGTAACTTCATGTCTAAGAAACTTCACTTTAATTCTCAGGCAAGTTTTCTTCGGTGCCAGTTTAAGGTTAAATCTGGTCAACTTCTCAAAGAAGTGTGTCATATCAACCACATGTTCTTTTCCACTTTTCGAGAAAATCACAATGTCGTCAATAAACAACTTGCACCTCTCAAGACCTTCACATACACGTAACATTATGCTTTGGAACCAACCAGGAGAACTGGCTAATCCCATCGGGCATCGAGTCCATTCATAATTCCCGAATGTCGTACATACCGCAGTGATAGGTATACTATCAGGGTGAATCGCGCACTGGAAAAATCCAGAGATCAGGTCCATCGTACTGAACACCTTGGCTCCTTCCAAGCCTGACAACAAATCGGCAACCGTAGGCAAGGGCAGCACCGGGATTATAGACTGCTGGTTGACCTTTTCGTAATTGCAAGTCAAACCAATTTTTCCGTTCGCTTTAGCCACCACAACTTACGGAGAAGACCAATCGGAATACGACCATCGCAATATTCCAGCAAGCAACAGACGCTCGATCTCGCATTGCACTTTGGCCGCGATTACAGGCGAATGGCGATACGGTCTTTGCTTGACAGGTTGGGCGTCCTTCTTCAATATGATTTGGAAGGGATCCACTGTAACGTAACCCATATCTGTAGGGTGTTTGGAAAATCTATCTTCCACGTTACAAAGTAAATCAGCAAGATCATCAATGTCCGAAGAGGTCCACAATTTTGCCTCGAAATCAAATTTAATTGATTGTAGATGTACCGGAATTTTATCCCATAAATCCCTAAACGCTTGTTGTTGGTCACCATCCAATCCACGCAATACAGCTTCAGGCGGGTCTTTGATTATCTCACANTCCACAATTTTGCCTCAAAATCAAATTTAATTGATTGTAGATGAACCGGAATTTTATCCCATAAATTCCTAAACGCTTGTTGTTGGTCACCATCCAATCCACGCAATACAGCTTCAGGCGGGTCTTTAATTATCTCACACTCTTTGACTTGCCCGTCAGGAACATCTTCCGCGACTGCTCCGACGTGTACGTCTGGCCCAGAACTTGGTAGTTCCTCCAAGACACCCAGCTCTAGCTTGGCACCCCCTGATCCCAAGCACATCCCCGTCTGGACCAGGAAATTTTCTTCACCCGTCCGGTGCAAAGGGATCTCCGTTGTCCCAGCATCGACAAGGGCCTCCTGTGGGGACCATCCATTTGCAAAATGGACATAATAGGAGCCTTTATTAGCATCAGTGTCATCTGAGTTTTTCAGTTCCACCTTAACCCAGGATAGAGCATCAGGCAATCTCATGGGACGACCCGCATATCGCACGATGACTTTCTTATCAGATTTGGGTTCAACCCAGCTAACCGCATCATTTACCCATGCGGAAAACTCCGGATCTGTCGCTGGCGAATCCTTAATGGACCCCATGAAAGTCATCATGGTTTCGTCGTCACTGACGTCCACGTATTTTCTTTGGGGAAAATCTTCCCAACTGTCTCGACCCAATAAAACAGCATGCATCATGGCTTTATCCGGAACGACATTAGCGAAAACTGCCAAGCATGCAGTACTAGCGCCAATATTGCGTGGTACGTGTCGGCCACCCCGCCACATATGCACATTTCTTCGAACTCGCTTCGACGTTTTTAACGGAACACCATTGAAACGACCCCATTGCAATGTGTTTCCTGCTAGGATCCCATCATCGGATGCTGCCCCACACGCGAGCATTTGGGTCACAGTGGTTTCTTTTATAAATGAAGCAGGGCTTCCGGTATCTAACAATGCCTCACATCCAAATGTTTGGGTCGCTTTAGATCCTGCAAACAAGGACACTGCAGCGTTGTGATTGCTTCTGTTCAAAGTCACATCACCGCCTACCACGCGCGAAAATTATTTCAAATAATCCGCTCGTTCACCCGATTCAAGCCTTTCCTTGTTGTTATTAAACGCGAAAATGTTATCTTCATTTTTCGCACTGAAATTAACACCACTACTCTCTGCAGCATCATCGCCGATATTAGGTCCAATTATCGGTGAAAGGGTTCCTGCGGAGCAAGCAGCATTTTTGTCAACCTGCATTGCTCTCACTTTAGTCGTTGCATCGTATTTTTCTATCTCACGATGAACACTGAGTTGTGCAGAATCAACGTCATCACTCGCCTTCAGGATTGACGTGCGGGAACCTGCAGAGCCTGCAGTCCTCGGAGTCCCTCGACCCAGGAATCCGGTCACCCTGGACAACTGCCGTGCTCGCCCTTTTGCAAAACCACCCCGAGTGACCTGACCTATGGGGGGTACAAACTTCGCCTGGCCGGACGAAGGGGGTCCACTCATAACCCCTGCAGCTACAGACATTGACGACTTGAGCGTTGTATCTTTGACTGCTACACTCAAAAAATCAGAACCTCGCGTTCCGTGTGACTTTCCGCTTCGAATGTCAACGTTCATCGGGGGCCTATTCTGACGATTGTCACCATTCGGACGGGCGACTCCCTGAACAGAATGTGGAACTTCAACAGTTGTCACATCGGAATTAGGAGTTGTGCACTTTGGTGCTTTTGTGGGCACTTCATACATTGGAAAGGGGTAATTACTTCCTTTCTCTCGGTGCTCGAGGTCCGCGACATACACACCGTTGTTACCGCTTGTCTCAAGATTCGTGGCGCGCAACACGGATCTCTCATTTTCTATCTTTTCGGTCGCCGGAGGTTCTTTGTTTACTCCAAACTTTCTGCTTCCCAAAGCAACACGCACGTCTTGGGATATAATGTGCGTTTTTGGCCGCTCTGCTATCAACAAGTGGGCCGGGTCGTTGTTTGACATGTCACCCGCTGCGACGGTTCCCACGGTTGAATCTTTTCTTCCGTTGGGTATCCGCCCATGAGCACAACCTCTGTTGCCAACGGCGCCAATTTTTTTCCACCGTCTCGGGGTCACCAACGGCAATGTCGGGATGGATCAAGCCCGACACATTCATGAGTTTGTCAGGGCATTCTCTTGCCAAGTGGAACGGTTCTTCCACACCACAATTACGAGACTTTGGCCCGAACTCTCGCCGAGCTCGGTCCCGTTCTTGATTATCAGAAAGCTGCACGAAGAAGTTTGGGTCATCATCGTTGCGCCCAAACCCCTTGTTTCCGCGCGACACCTGGCTAACCTGCCAGAATTCCCGCGACTCATCGTAATACTGGGCCACTGTTATTACCGCACGCGCACTTGCACTACCTTGCGGGGTCAGGGAACCGCTTTTGGCCCCAGAAAACGAACCACCACCACCGTATCTACCTCGGGAGCTAACCGACATGCCCGCTTGCCCTCGTGGCATGACGGACCCTACTCCCCGCACATGCACGGAAGCCGTTGCAGTAGTAGTATTGTCGGTCATATCATCCAGAGCCTCCATGAGACTCTCTAANAACCGCTTTTGGCCCCAGAAAACGAACCACCACCACCGTATCTACCTCGGGAGCTAACCGACATGCCCGCTTGCCCTCGTGGCATGACGGACCCTACTCCCCGCACATGCACGGAAGCCGTTGCAGTAGTAGTATTGTCGGTCATATCATCCAGAGCCTCCATGAGACTCTCTAACGAGTCATAGGGTAAGGCCTGCGTGTTCCTACCATGGAACACTGGTGCGGTGCACGTGGCATACTGATCGGTGACACCTGCCTTCACGGCGACTTGCAGTGTACCATCTTCTGCAAAGCCAACCATCTGAACACTTTCGACTAACACCTTCAGGTCTTCAAGATACGCTTTGAAGGTCGTGCCAGCCGGAACCGCAAAGTTCTGTAGCTGTTGCAGTACCAGCGCCGGCGTCACCGTGCTCAGCCCGCTGCAGACGGCCCGCAGCAACAGTTTCAGAGCGTCCGGCCCACTCATGCCCGAATCCGTCGCTCTGACGGACTGGTTGACCGCTGCCACTAGGATCTGTTTGGTAGCCGCAGATTTCGCGTGGTTTTTTCGAACGGGTTTGATGAGGTGACGCTCTAAAACCTTTTCCCATCCTCGAACCCAATGGTCCGAGTCAAAGTCTTGCGCACTGGCGCGAATTTGCTCGACGGATTTGGTGATGGCCGAGGAGAGTTGGACAAGCTCCACTACATCATCACCGTTTTGCAACGGGGTCAACGGCATTGTCATCAAGTTTTTGGTTGCCATTACAGCAAATTTTCCCCGAATAGCATTGTCGTGCTCGGTTTTGACAGGGTCTTTTTCGGCAGGAGCGGGAGTCGGTCGTGTTACCTCGGCTAGAGGAGCGACAGGCGTAACCGGCTCGCGTTTTACCAACGCAGGATTGGTTTCCGGTTTAACGGTCGGATCGGACTGAGGTTGNTTGTTGTGCTCGGTTTTGACAGGGTCGTTTGCGGCAGGATCGGGAGTCGGTCGTGTTACCTCGGCTAGAGGAGCGACAGGTGTAACCGGCTCGCTTTTTCCCAACGCAGGTTTGGTTTCCGGTTTAACGGTAGGATCGGACTGAAATTTGACAGCCGCAGACCCCCGTTCAAGAGCAATCGGAAAGGATGTGTCTATAGCTTCCGGCACCACCGCGGAAGAACTCTCGTCCGGTCTACCCAACAGGACCGGTTCTTCGTACCCATCTTCGCTATCACAACCGTCAGATTGATCGGACCTGTTCTGGCGTCCACCGCCTCGTTTTTTCCACGAGGAGCCAGAACCACGCCCAGACTGGCTCCCGCTGGAGGCCGAGCCATCGCCGCGCGGACTCTGCCCTCCACGGCCTTGGTTGCGCCCGCGGTCCTGACCACGCTGGTGTCCAGGGCTCCCACGCGTCCCGTTACCTCCAGGGGCACGCCCGTCGACAGACCCGGAGTCCCAAGCCTTGCGCTTGCCGCGCTGCTCCGTGCGAAACCGGCGTATAGCAGCAAGCCCCTTTAGAGCCTGCTCGAAGGACATCGTCGGATCATGTTGGACAAGCACCCGTGCATCCTTGGACATTTGCGCCGCCTCCTTCATTTCGGCGGACAGGAANATCGGATCATGTTGGACAAGCACCCGAGCAGCCTTGGACATTTGTGCCGCCTCCTCTATTTCGGCGGACAGGAGACCGGGCACCTCCCCCTTGACCTCAGCACCGCCCGATGCAGGAGCAGGATCAACGACAGGGAAGGCATCGTGAACCACCTTCCGGACCCTGGACTTGGCGACCGCCTTGATGGTGGCCATGTCCGATGCGGAGACCTTGCGGAGAGCATCGGCGTCGCGAGCCGCGCGCTCCGCCCGTTTGTCGGTTACACGCTGAAACTCCACGGGGTCCCGCAGTAGGGGCACCGGGCGTATCANTCGTGAACCACCTTCCGGACCCTGGACTTGGCGACCGCCTTGATGGTAGCCATGTCCGATGCGGATACCTTGCGGAGAGCCTCGGCGTCGCGAGCCGCGCGCTCCGCCCGTTTGTGGGTTACACGCTGTACCTCCACGGGGTCTCGCAGCAGGGGCACCGGGCGCATCGACCGGCCCTCCGCGCTGAGGACCGACTCCGCCATCCGCGCAGTCGCGTGCCCCTCACCGCGAACCGCGCGAACCCGGCGCTCCGCCTCCTCCCGGGCCTCCCGGCGCTCGCAGACCTGCGCCGCGGCATGCCGGTAGACACGCTCACGCTGGCCGCGAGCGACGTTGACANCGCGCCGCGGCATGCCGGTAGACACTCTCACGCTGGCCGCGAGCGACGTTGGCTTCCGCGATGAGCTGGCGCCCGTCCGCCTCAAGCAGCTCGAGCGCCCGCTGCTCTCTCCGGAGCTCGGCCGCCCTACGCTCGCAGGCCTCCCGCTGGGCGCGCACCAGCTCCGCATTTTCGGACCGGGCCGCCACAGCCTTCCGCTTTTGGGCTACTACGTCCCGGTGCGCTTCCTCCGCCCGGGCGGACGCGGCCTCCTCTAAGCGTCGGCTCAGGGCCACGTCGGCGGCAGCCGCTTTGCGGGCCGCCGTCGCGGCCTCCACCGCTTGCTGGGCCGCGAAGCTCGCAATAGTGGGCGGCTGGCGAACTGTAGACACACCAGCCGCAGGCTAAGGGGGACCCTGCCNTCCGGAGCTCGGCCGCCCTACGCTCGCAGGCCTCCCGCTGGGCGCGCACCAGCTCCGCATTTTCGGACCGGGCCGCCACAGCCTTCCGCTTTTGGGCTACTACGTCCCGGTGCGCTTCCTCCGCCCGGGCGGACGCGGCCTCCTCCAAGCGTCGGCTCAGGGCCACGTCTGTNTACTACGTCCCGGTGCGCTTCCTCCGCCCGGGCGGACGCGGCCTCCTCTAAGCGTCGGCTCAGGGCCACGTCGGCGGCAGCCGCTTTGCGGGCCGCTGTCGCGGCCTCCACCGCTTGCTGGGCCGCGAAGCTCGCAATGGTGGGCGGCTGGCGAACTGTAGACACACCAGCCGCAGGCGAAGGGGGACCCTGCCCTCCGGCGACCGGCCCCACGACCCGCGACGAACGACGGGCCGCGTCCGCGCCGCCATCCTCCCTATCAGCGGGCGTACCGACAAACGACCGCCCCACCGGAGAGGCAGACCCCGCCTGCTGGTNCTCCGGCGACCGGCCCCACGGCCCGCGACGAACGACGGGCCGCGTCCGCGTCGCCATCCGCACCNCCGGAGAGGCAGACCCCGCTTGCTGACGCGCTCGCCGGAGACGCTCCTGCGCCGCCCGCAGATGAGCCTCAGCGGCGGTTACATCGGCGGCGCTCTCGGCGGCACCCGAAGCACCGGCATCGGGACCCTGCGATGACGCGGCAACCGATAACGGGGAATAGCGATTTGTGGTGAACACGGGCGCGGGAGGGCGCGAAGGTTTGCGGGCGAGAGCGCGTTTCGCGGGGCTGCGGAACGACCCGCCCGACGCGGTTTTGCGCTCGCGGCGCAAGACCGCCTTGGAATGCGCCTCCAGCGCATTATCCGCCGCTTGCAAGTTGCGGGCGAGGGCAAGCGAATCAGAAAGACGCGGGTCGGCGCCCTCATCGGACTCGCTCAAAGTCTGCATGAGGCGAAGAGTGGCCGGCAAATCCGGGTCACTCACGACAGGGGACAAGGGGTCATGACGACCACGCAGCAGCTCTGCGAGCAATCGCTCCCGCCCCTCTACCGACCAGTTCTCGACCAAACCGGACACCAAGGACACGGAATCCGAAAAGGCTTGTCGCCGACTCACCGGGGCATCGAGGTAACCAGGCCCCTGGTCTATCAGCGCCGCAGCACCCTGCGAGGCACGAGGGCTATCCGCCGCCGCCACCTGGCTGGCCAGCAGCAACCCGCTGGCCGCTGCATTCGCGGACGCCGCTACGATGGCGTTGGCGAGATCGCCGCCATCCGCATCTCCACCGGAGCCGCCGTCCGCCTCCGAGGAATCCCCCGTAGCCTCCGGCGGGGCCACCGAGGCCGGCGACGCCGTCGCCGCAGGCGCGCCGACCAGGGCACCCTCTTCCGAGTCCGAACCTGACAGAACCGACGCATAGGAACGCGAATCCGTGACACGGGACGAAAGACGACGCGATTAGCGCGCGGGAGCACGAGCGGGTGGCGAAGCCAGCACCACGCGACGGGGCAAGTATTCACTCAAGGTGGTCCGACGACCGGACCGACTAGACTGTGACCGCGTGACTGGCCCACCACGCACGCGCGGAGATGTATGGGACCTACCAGCCGTACCCCGCTGAGGGGTCCGACCCAACTGCGACCGAGTAATCGGCCCTCGACGCACACGCTGCGGCACACGGGACCCACCTGACGCATCACGCCGAGGGGAGGGCGACCCGGAAGACGGAGGCGGCGACGCAACCGACCCATCGGCAGACCCAGCAGCGCTCATTGTGCCGACCGCTCGCTCCCGAAACGCAAGACGCTCACGCACCGCTGACGAACGTGACCCACCGTGACGGACTCGGACACCTCCGACGCCCTCTCGACGCGAGGTCCGCTACACAAGCGACACCGTCGACACGGTCCAGCACGCACCGCTCCGACTAGAGCGAACTGGACAACAGCACGCGGCTCCGACAACGGCGACGCTCGCACAGTCTTCACCGACCACCCGTGCGGCGACGGCGATCCTCTACGACCGAGTTTCTCGAACGGCCCCTCCCTCGTCGGGGGTGCGGTGGCACCACGCGCGTGGCGCGACAGCCGGCAGCGGCGACACTGCGGACGAACGCGTACGCGACACGGTGCTCGCACGCGGCGGAGACCGGCTCGCACCGGCGGCAGCGGCGACACGACGAACGCGGCTCTGACCCGTGGGTGCAGCGGTGAGACGACGCTCGCGGCTTCGAGTGCTTCGGCGCCGGCGCGACGCGGAGAACGCCACTCGGAAGACGGCACACAGCCGACCACGTGCAAGCAAGCTTGTCTCTAGCTTGATGCAGACGACGCCACTGAGGGGAGAACTGATACCGCCTCTTTAGTTCTGCAGATTCTAGCTTGGACGTGCGATGCACTTGCGTTCAAGCGTGGTTTGTGTGTG
The DNA here is from genome assembly GCA_902602495.3 of Ectocarpus sp. CCAP 1310/34. NCBI lineage: Eukaryota > Phaeophyceae > Ectocarpales > Ectocarpaceae > Ectocarpus > Ectocarpus sp. CCAP 1310/34. Next base: position 261,809 of record CACKRE030005039.1, on the reverse strand, counting down.
TGCTCTGCCTCAGCAGTTCGCCTCTTGGTTGACTCAAGCTTGTTCTGCTCACAGTTCTGTACGGTGAACTGAGGGTAGGAAGCAAGAGTGATCTGGTGTGCGAGGCTTAACGGAGCCAAGCTTCCGGACGGTCCTACCTCAAAGGTCATCGGTTATACGACGACACACGTCATCTATGTCATATGTCATCTTGTCTCTCTGATTGGTCCAACTTGGGCCTATGGTGGCACTTGTAATTATTCGCAGCACTTCCTGCTGAGAACTGGCCCTAGGTCGTCACTGCACGCTACAGCGGTCCCTTAATTGTATCTGCTGACCTAACCAGTCGGTCCTGTCGTGTACACAGTCGTCAGTACCCTACACTCATACACCGGTCGCCCCGGTGGTCTAGTGGGTAGCCTCGCAGCCTGCTAAGGGCCAGGTCATGGGTTCATACTGGCAGAGAGATGTTTTTTTCTCACTAATTAAATCCTGGTCTAGGATGAAAGCGACGCGCTGCAAAGCTCGTTTGTTAGTAAACCATAAACGACTTCGTAAGCCGCGAGGGAAGGGATTGCTGTACCCTTCTCGCGATAAAAATACCTCAGGCATGAACCGCAGGAGGGGGTCCAACCCCCCCTCCTATGTGACCCCGGTTGGGTCGTCTAGCTGGTAGAAGTGGAGGATAGGGGCCAGAGGGGCAGACGACAGAGTCCAATGATGGGAGAAAAACAAAACAATAAGTTGATAACAACACAGCATGCTTCTGCATTTACTGCCTTAGGGTAAACTTACTGGATCCTCGTCCAGTAGGGGTAAATGTGGTGGTATCCTTTCGAAAAAACAAACAAACAAACAAACAAAAAACTCACCGACGGTCCCGAACAGAAGATAGTCTGACAGTTACTCTGAGCCCAAAATAACGCCTCGAGAATTACACTGAAACCCATTATCACCACACTTCGTCCGCTCGGTGACGGAACATTGAGCTGAGACCACTATTGTACTCACACCTCACGCTCTCCTTGTCGTCGACTCCACCAGAGCATCCAAGCCAAGATCTCACAGGACGACTCACAGCAAGAAAAGAAGGTCAGGCTGTGAAGACCGTTCCTGGATAAATAACACGATGCACACCTTTTCAGCCTTCGCTGCTATGGTGCATCACGAAGCTCGTACGTTGTTGCCATCAGAGACCAGACTGCTGCCCAACCAACCGAACGTAGACTTCGATGCCGTACCGCTCATCAATGTGCCCAACCAATCGAACGTATACTTCGATGCCGTACTACTGCTAGTCTATGCAATTCTGCGGCCGGTTCATAGTTTATCCTCTCCGACGCCTGGACTATATTGCATGGATTTCTGCTGTACTTGGTACCGTCTTCGATCTCAGTGATCCCCATGCTTGCACATCTCCCGTACACGCTTACAATAGCAGCAGGGATAGCCATGGCCTATTAGGATAATCCGAACTGGGGGTAGCTTGTCGCAAGACATGCGTTGAATAGGTTATCGGTAACTCGGCGAGCTTGCGCCGAGGAGAAAAACTTGTTATTATTAGTTGCATCACATACATACAGACACAAGCCCCGTGAGGGGCGACGCCGTATACAACAGGGGTACCTTGTGTTGGGATGTAACCTCGTGATGGGTGTATCCCTGGATGTGGCAAGCACTTTTGCTAGATTTTGGCATTTGGCAACTGACATACGGTTTAATGTGAAGACAACAACAACAACAACAGCAACAAATCGTCTTTTTCGTTCGTTTCAGCCTACAGACTCATCATGGTTCTCATATGCATACAATCATATACTTCGTAGTACATACGACCAGCAGGCGATCACGAGGCAGCTACCGCTGCAGCTTTCTAGCTTTCTGATAGATGTGCTGGCGCCGCTGCTGCTGGTTGCACTGGTACTGGTGGTCGAATCATCCGGGATGCATCTGTACTCCGTGTGCGGTGTGCCGCTGCTGCTATTAAAATTACTAAAAATAAATGCTGAGCTGCGTGCCCGGGGTTGTGGTACGATAGTCTACACCGACCGAAAGTATGTAGTAGGTGACATAACATAGCACACCCCCCGGATCGATTTTCAAAGCTCTATTTCTCCACAGCAGACTTGGTGACGGTGCCGAAAATGGCGGTGTTGGAGCCGCCTCGTCGAGAGCTTTGCGAAAACGTATCGTTTTATTTGTCTACGCATTCTCGTCGTCGTGGAGTACACGAGATGTTTTTGAAAATATTCGGTCCACGGGTGCGGTATCCAATGTCATCTAGATAGATACCAACGGTACCATGCAGGTCGTGGTACGTGGCGTACAGCAGTACTGCTGTAGTACTGTAGGTCATGGTGGGCTGTTGTGGGTAGCGGTGTAAATACTAGGAGTGGAGGTGTACAGAGTAGGTTGGGGTGCTCAACAATAGGGCGTAGGAACTGGTAGGTGTAGAAGTTTTGTATTGTAGCAGTGACAATAAAGGACCACCGACTTGAGCAAGCGGCGACCGTTGCAGAGTACAATCCACGTACTACGCACGTGCATGTAGCATAATTTGTTGTTATGACAGTACTGTAATAGCATTGATGGCGCCATCTTGCTTATTTCTAGCCACGTACCTCTAGAACCATTTAGGGTTTATTGAAGAGCTGGCGCCTAATCTATACCCTCGATAGTCCAACAGAAGATGGGAATTGAGCGATTGAGTTTTTTCGACACCATTTGTTTGTTGAGTAAGCCAGCCTCGATGTCTTGTTGTGAACATAATACCAGGGGTAGGTATCATACTATGACAGTACTGTAGTAGCATTGATGGCGCTATCTTCCTTATTCCTAGCCACGTACCATCTAGGACCATTTAGGGTTTATTGAAGAGCTGGCGCCAATCTATACCCTCGATAGTCGAACAGATGATGGGGATTGAGCGTTTGATTTTATTCGGCACCATTTGTTTGTTGAGTAAGCCAGTCTCGATGTCTTGTTGTGAACATAATACCAGCGGGTATCATTTATCGCGGTGCGCTGTACGGGATTCGTTCTTCATGGGCAACAGCGTCTAACTATACTCCATGCTGTTCACATAGGTCGACATTGATTGTGCAACGGTACCTACCGGCCGCGACGCTTCCTAACAAACTATTTGCGGTACCTGTACATAAGGCAACATCAAGGATTGATTGGCCGGTCGCCCCGTACAATGCCGGCGAAACTGCGTGTGGTGACACGAATGAAACAGTCAAGCTACCTCATTCTCTGAACATAACCGGGTGCCGGGAACAAGGCCGGCCACACCCCTTGGCATTTGCAACCTGCTACAGGGACTACTGCTATAACTGCTGCTGGATATGTTTGTTTAAACCTCTCTCGCTCTCGGCGCGCTTGCTTCTAGATTTTTGTATTTGAACGAGCAAGTTGCATTCCCTTTTTCTGCACAGCTGTTGAACACCAACAACAGTACGAGCTTTAGTACAATCGATCCCGGCCAATACAAAACGCTTGCGCGGAATAAACCACAGGAGGAGGAGGAATGTTTCTTGAGGCAATGATTTTGCTTCGAGGGCGGGCTCTGAGCAAGGGGATATTATTATAGTTCATTTTTGTACCGCGAGAGGGGGAGAGATGGCAACCCCCTAGACCGATCTTCAAAGCTCGAATGCCCCAAAACCAAGCTTGCGTTGACGCGAGAAAAGGTGGTTGGGGAAACACCTCATCGAGGGCTTCTTCCACACACACTTGACCAATCGAGCCTTGAAAGTCGGTAGAGGGGTGCCATCTCTCCGCCTCTTAAGGTACTGGGTTATGAACTTCGAGGGTAGTGAACGATACTCTTAGTAGCCTATACATGATGTCACGGATACTCATGAATCGGAGTAGCACAGTAGTAAGCGTGCGACCATACTCGAAGGGACAACAGCTTGGAGAACACAGGGGAACACAAACGCATTTACTCACCTCAGGGTAGTCGGCACTTGAGCTTCACAACAACGACTGGCCTCTCTCTTGCGGTCGGAGCAGCTCCTCCCGTCGGCTACCAGGGCGGGTAGAAGAAGAAGGAGAGGCAGGAAGGAGTTCGGGCACCGTCGATGACGACACAGCAGGCAGACGTCTACATCTTCGTGAGCGCACAGCAGAACGGTGCCCGCAAAACACCGTGGGGGCGGGCGGGGGCGTACTCATGTGTTTTTTTGCTTGCGTGCAACTGTTTGACCATTGGCCACGCGTCCTCTAGAGGACAGAGCATAGGCAGTTAGTCGTGGGGGCTTGAGAACATTCCTTGGAACGAGGCAGATGTTCATGTATTATTGTCGGTTCTTGCGCCACTTATCTTCTCTTGGCTGCGTTATGTTGTGCTGCCTGCCTACAATCTTCGATTGCCCCTGCCTTTCCAGACCCTTCCTTTCCAGAAAGGTACTACGGCTGTAGTCAGCAACACGCTTGATTATTTTTGTGCGTCCGCCCGTGCATCACGTTCTTGTAGGGATACAACACCATCCAGCATGCAACAACACAAAACAAGTATCGAGCCCATAGACAACCACGCATTGCAACGCCTAAGTTGCCGCGTGACATAAGGCGCGCCTTTCGGATAGCAAAGTTCATCACCAGAGGGATATTGCCCACGGCTAACCTCCCCCTGGTTGACATCGAGAAGTTTCCCGAAACAAAAACATATTTTCGGACTAACACACAGTGAGGCTGCACGGTTTGATGGGGCTCGTTGGAGGTGGAAGTCAGCGAGGGCTTGGTGACGGGTCTGATCGTTCTATGTATCAAATCGTCCAAGAGGGCGGTTATTACATGTGTGTCAAGGCCGGTTGTTTATACTCCAAGCCCAACCAGTTTCTCCCACGTGTACTCGCCTCGGTTCCGATGATGAATAGTTGTTTGGTGAGGGTTGATTACGACTGTATGCATACGATTCCACAGCGTTGGTGCCCACTCATGTATTGCATGCCTTAGCTGGTAGAGCATTGACCACGCGTCCTCAAGAGGACGGGACATTGTTCCCACAGGATCAATCACCGATGTCCAATCATCCCTTCCTACTTTCGCGAACGTGGCTCAAAGGCGTTTTCCCTATCCTGTCTACCATATCGGTATCACTTCCCGCCTTTCAGCCCACTTCCTATGCCCCCATTTATGGCTACCGTCTTCTCTTGGCTATTCCATGTCTCGAACATCTCTCTTTGCCTCCATGGCCTTCGGGGGGGCGTTTTCAATCATCGAGGTACCCTCACATCCATAAACAGATAAACAGGAGCACTCAGAAAGGAACAGCACAGCGCTGCACCAACTATTGATAGTTTTGTTCGTGTGGCATGCATACATAGACTACTGTAATTGGAATAAAGGCACATATCTTTGTCGTTGGGCCTACCCCAGAGTTCTGCGCACGCCCGACTCCACAATACGACGTGAAGGAAGACAGATGGATACTGTTTGCCGGCTGGTGGCTACCCACTCCTTTGCGGGAGACTCTTTGGGGGCACTCCTTTGGAGGACACTCCTTTGGGGGAGGTTTCTTTGGGGGAGGCTTTCACCTACCTGTGAAATGATTGCACAACAACAGCAGCTAGCTGCTGCCACACACGGCCATCCGCCCTTCTTTCCGCCTCCCCTGGATCACATACACAGTCAGCAACCTTGGATTCAAAGCACTCACTCGAGCTAACCGTTTCACACATCTCCTGTAAGAAGCATCTCGAACGGTATATACACAGAGCACTATGTCATGCCATGTAGATGTTGACTACGGGATTGCTTGAAATCCACTCTTACTTAAAGTTCGCGGGGCCACTCCTCCAGCAAGAACTTGCTGTAGACACATGCTAGAGAGGAGGAAAGCCACGTGGTGACAGAGGTTACCACTCTCAGATAAGAACGTCTGTGTGATCAATGGGGAACCCCCTGCCTCCTGTGGCAACATAGCAGATGCCATGCATGGCGCTCGCAAACTACTGCTGTGGCCAGAGGTGTCCCGCTGCTCAAAGGTCGACGAGTTTTCGTGGAGCGGGGGGATTTGGCCTCACAAAACTAACAGATCGTGTTGACCCTTCGCCAGAGAAAGGGGCTATCCACCCGTACCTGCCTACACATCTTGATTGCTTTGTTGGCTGTGTGGATTGCCTCTCATGGGACAGGCCATCCGTGCTCGCAAAAGATACCCACATGCCAACCAAAAGATACCTTGTGCTTACTTGCATGTAATGCGGTTTGTTCCCGGAAGGTCGCAACATCAGGATGATCCAAAGAGCGGATGAAACCATCGCAGCTTCTCTCACCTGGCACGACTGTCGAAGTTGTAGCACATGCGTAGCGTTTGAGAACCGAAAGAAGAAGCAGGCAGCAGCAGCTCTCCGGCAGGCAACCCTCCGCTTGTGTTGGTTGTGAGCTGTGGGCGGACCCAGCAAGGGGGTTACGCGGGAAGGGGGTAAGGTTCTGTAGGATTTCTTGCGGCATTTTCTTTTCGCGGGGCCCCAGCCCCTGTCTGTGTAAGCCTGTGGGGACGGTTCGTTAGATCCTCACCGTAGCCAGCAGGTAGCAGAGGCGATAGCCTGCAAAGCACGTGCGCCTTGATGTTTTGAGAGAGTAAGTTCAACGGCTTGGAGACGAGAGACATGTTTTTTTTTTATTTGTGCGGCATATGTAGACGAGTGGATTGAGAAATAAGCCGCTTGGCGGGTGGATTTATCACGCACAACAGCTTGATTGGAAAACTGTCCCGATCATCTCGTAAATGCCGGTCAGACAGAGAGGGATGTGCAGCAAAATGCACGCAAAGGCCCACCTCCATTGTTCTTCAGAAACAACGGACTAGCCCCGGTTACATTGCACACAACATAAACGTGCCCGTAAGTGAACCTTCCGTAATTGTTCCCACGCACCTCGTCGAAAGGAGCAAGATTTTTCTTTACATGCTTTAATTTTCCTGCCCCGCTGAATTGGTGGACATTTCCTCACGACACTTTATGTTTACCCGCTTGCAGCATGGGGCCAACACCGCCCCGTCTCTCTGGGCCAGCCTATCCAATATTATCCTTTTCACATGGCGCTATCACGAGAATTTTCAAAAACATGCATACACGTAACCGCTACCCCACATCTACGGTTTCTAACAAATCAAACAGACGCTGATCGATCTTCGACAAGCCAAATTATATTTAGCACACTCAAATCCTTCTTTACGAGAACTAGGCCAGTTTTCGCCATGCTGCACCTGACACCTACTCCAAAACAACTACAACGCCGAGGTCAAGAATACCTGTCCTCCTCTCACCCTTCACCCCCACCCCCCACCTCCGTCATGCCGCTCACACCGATACCAGACTCATGATCTGCATTGGTGCTACAAATACGAGGGTGTTATGCAGCGCACGCTTGTGTTGGACCAGTGCGGAAATAAGAAGGTACTGAGCGGAGACCGCAACAGCTTTTAACGTGAAGACAACAACAACGACAACAGCAACAACGCTTTCTGGGGCAGAAAAAGAACGCCTTCCGTCGGCAGTCTTTGAAGGCATCACGTCTTCTGCCACCCGCTTCTCTGCGGCTCCAATAGGCAACGTAGGTCATCATCAGGTAAGCAACCAACGAGTACTTCCCCCACCCCCCTCGAACATCATGCCACGTGATCTGCACCCAAGTTTGATTTTCCAGCTCAAAGCTCTTAAGACGACATCGCCCCGCCTCGATGCAGGATCGCCCGCACGAGGCCCGCGTGGAGAGCTACCAGCGGCACCTATCGAACAAATACCCATTGTCTACCGGACGTGTCTCCCTTTTTTATGTTACCCACGTCGTTTCCGTTCTTCCAAACAAAAAACGCACACACACGTACGAAAAGACGTACATTTCATGTCATACGCTACCCGCGCCCTCCAACACACAAGAGAAAAAGCACACTCGAATTCTCCATGGGCGTGTCAATCCCCCCATTGTTAAGTCTATTTTAAGCTTCCGTGGGTGCAGTACCAGCACCAGAAGTGCTTGCGTTTTCGACCTTCTCTCCATCGACTTTGAGGAGGCCCTCGGTCAGGGCGGCTGCTGCAGCAGCTTCTTCCGACTCAACGGTCACCTGTGTACAGCATACAAGAGAGAGAGGGAGAGACAGGGAGACAGAGAGAGAGCGAGAAGGAAAGGGAGAACGAGGTACAGAGAGGTTGAGAGATTGAGAGGATGACAGAGGAGAGAAAGGGGGAGATATGTAGCGAGAGAGAGCGAGAAGAGAGAGAGAGAGAGAGAGAGAGAGAGAGAGAGAGAGAGAGAGAAGGGTGAGCCATCAGGGGGAGAGCGGGAGCATGGGGAAACGTCGCAAAATGTTTTTGAATACAAAGTCGAAGTTGTCTCATGCCTCCCACCGTAGTAGAGAAGCCTATAAGGGAGATGCGTGCGGGAATAAAAGGAGAAATACAACAAAAACAGCAGCACAAGCAGCAGCAGCAGCAGCAGCAGCAGCAGCAGTGGCAGTACCGGACCAGCCACCACTGAAGGCTACGGCATCCGTTCGTGTTAGGCTTCATCACTCGCCCTCACACCGTCATCTTTGGGTGCCATCGACCCCCAACGGGTTGATTAAAAGTGTCGCGCTCTTAACCTTGCAATGCTAACGTGCGATTTGGATGAGCCGAGGCCAAGCTTCTATGCAAAACTATCAAGCCGGCAGCACCAACGATTCTAAAAGAAACAAACACAAACACATTTGAGAGCGATGAAGGGGGAGGAGAGGGAACGGGAGGACCAGAGAAAGACCACAACAGTAATGGAGGAGAGAAGCATGGAGTGGATGAAAGCAAGAGCTTCGAGCCCGAAGACCGTCCCCACAACAAACGACGCAGGGCTAGAGAAGAGAAGAGAACTGCCGACAAATAGTCGTAAAAATGACGACGAGAATGATTGTGGTGAAAGCAAGGAGGATGGTGATGCAAGCAAGGAGGATGGTGGTGAAAACACTCCAAAACGAACTAGAGTGAAAGGTACCAGCCTTGGTAGACGCGTGCAGCTTCTTCTGTTACCACCGTTTCTGTCTTTGGTCCGAAGGATAGTTTAGCCTCCCCCATGCCGCCCCCCCGGTGTTTGCCATCGGGATTGGGTTTTCGTCGCTTGGCAACGACGTTGTAAAACAAGCCGCCCCCCCCGGTGTTTTTGGCGGTAGCGNCCCCCCCCATGCCGCACCCACACGGGGTCCCAGTTCATGGCAGATAAAAGTGCTTTATGCTTTCAACTGCACTAAGACTGACCCTCTTTTCATTGATCAGCCGGTTAGCGCGGTCGATGCTAATAATAATAAAACACACACAGGTTTCTACCCTTTGACCACGTAAGGCGTCCGCGCAAGCTGGACCGGCACGGACGTTGTTTCTACACAGAGATCGGCACGGTCTGAATGTCAAGACATCCCACAACGATACACACCTTGTCTCCCAGGATCCGTCGCAGGTCTGCCTTGTGCACGACGTTGTGCTCGAGGAGTGCCGCCGAGAGGCTGTCGGTCTTGTCGCGGTGCGTTCGGATCAGGGCGAGGGCGCGCTGGTACTGCTGCGCCAAGAGGGTCTGCACGAAACCAAGAAGACGAGCGGGGATAGAGAGGGAGGGAGGAAGGGCGAGAGAAGGAGGGAAACGGAGAGAGGGAGAGAGAGGGAGACAGGGGGGAGGGATGGAGAGGGACAGAAGGGGGGGGGGGGGGGGGGGGG